>CAFUXE010000329.1:352593-373108 GCA_903364295.1 Serranus cabrilla
GTGTGTGTGTGTGTGTTTATGTGTGTGTTTATGTGTGTGTTTATGTGTGTGTTTATGTGTGCATGTGCGCGGCCGAGCAAACTGTCAAGACGTCAGTGCAGTCAGCTGAACATTTTATTCTCCAGAGGAGGAGGAGGAGTTTAGCAGCCTGGGGATTTTATCTGTGCATTTTTGTTTGCGGTTGTGTGTTCGTCTGTGCATGTGTTTACGCCTGGGAAACATTTTCTCACATCAGAGCTTTGATCTATCGCCTCCTACGATCATTTCCCACAGGCTATGTGCTTGCGTTCATATGAGAGTGCACAATAAGCTGCACTGTTGTTTCTCTTTCAGTCACATGCAGCTAAAAGCCTGACTGTGACACCAGCCATCACAAACTTATGAATATAATCCATTCTTAAAAAAAGTCATGCATTATCACTAACTACATATATGGATTGTCATTAATGGAGCTGATCTGATGGCCCTTACATAATGATATTACATGGATAATCAGGGAATTCAGTTGAAGACAGTGATTGTGTGTTTCCACAAGTTTCCTGGAAGACTCCCTTTATAATATATATTCATTAAAACTCTGTTTATGGCTGTACAGAGTTTACTCATAAGATGGGTATTTTGAGGAAAGCAGTGAATGCTGTAATCATAAATTCTTATCTTGATAACACAAATTAAAAACATTTTTTCTTGCCTCTCTGGAGGCAGGAGTTAATGAGAAGCTTATCTTTGTTAAGCATTTATAAATAACACGACTGCGCTGCTCATTTTTTTTGGCTTCTTTTTACACGGGGAGGACACACAGGATGCACACAAATGGACATCGGGGAGTTACATAAAAATGCACATTATAATATCCTGTCTACATTTAATTCCGTGCTGTTGACACTGGCCATGTCTGCCTCTGCCCCCGCTGCCCATTGGCACAGCAGCTGGAGCAGGAGGGCCGCAAAGGGGGAGGGCCGAGCGGGGCCCCCCTCTCCTCCCTGCAGCAGAAGATGTGTGCTCCTCTGAGTGGGAAACTGTTTGTGAAAGAGCTCAGAGCCTGAGCCGGTCAACTCTAATCATCAGGTGTTGTGAGGCAGCTTGGACGTCCGCAGGCCTCTTCCATCTGCCAGAGAAGAAGAGCTCTTGTGGCTCTGCTGAAGCGTGGAGGCCACAGAGAGAGAAAGAGAGAGAGAGAGAAGGAGAGATGGACTCGTGCTCCTGCGCCTTAGAGCTGCTCGGGATGCTGGTCTATGTCGGAGCGTGGCTGTGCGCTTTAGCCACCACTCTCCTGCCGCAGTGGCTGACCATGTCCACTGCTCTGCTGCCCGTGGAGAGCTACGAGCTGGGCCTGTGGGAGACCTGCGTGGTCCAGGATGTCGGCGGGATGGAGTGCAGAGCTTATGACAGCCTGCTGGGCCTTTCCAGTGACCTCAAACTGGCCCGAATCCTCATGTGTGCTTCCCTCGCTGTGGGCATGCTGGGAATGCTGGTCTCTATACCTGGACTCTACATGATTAACAGCTGTAAGGAACGTGGAACCTGCAGAACCAAGAGGACTTTAACCATCATGGGAGGCGTGCTGGGGATGATCTCTGGAGTCCTCTGTCTGATCCCTGTGTCCTACATGGCCCATTTAGCCGTGACACACTTCTTTGATGATAAATTACCTGATGTGGTGCCACGATGGGAGTTCGGCGATGCCCTGTTCTGCGGCTGGGCCGGGGGATTTCTTCTCATCGTGGCCGGGCTCCTCCTGGTCACCTCTTGCTCGTGCTCACAGGTGGAGCCTCAGCCCGTGCTGCAGCGCAGATACCAGGTCATGAATACAGATGTTTCCCACAAGAAGCGCACGGAGTACGTTTAAAGGACCAATCACAGAATAGTTACCTGACAGCACGACACAATCACCTGTAGAGCTGCACTTCAAACTGCTTTAAGTAATGTAAATATCTGGTTTTGTATCTGTGTGAGGGTCGCTTTATCACTTTTGTTGATCAGTTGTTTTGTAGAACAAATCCTCTGTGAATTTCAGCTATTTTGAATGACTCACCTGCGGACATCACATTTTAAAAGAACCTGCTGTGATCAGTGAAAAAAATATTTTTTTAAAGAGATGTTTTTAAAAATGCTTTATATTCTTTATTCTGGGGTGTTTCTCTCATCAGTACATACAAAGAAAATGCTGTGATTGTAAATTATTCTTTATCTTATACTTCAGGTCCAGAAATATAGGACAAAACAATTTAAAATATAAAAATTAAGCCAGGTTACTTAGGAACTGTCTTCCAGTTGTATTACTTTAACACATATGTCTATACTGTGGATTTGTGTCAGAGGTATCGAATCATTTTTGCCATTGATTATAAGTTATTCTCAATACTAAAGCATATAGAAAGCATAAATTATTCTGTGCCTGGTTATGTTTGCCTATGGGCTGTACTGTGCAGCACATTCAGATGATTCACATAAAGATTTATAATAAATTATATTGAAAAGTTGTCTCTTTTTTCATGTAAAAAATCTGTATTTTGTGTTAGTCATTCATCATTTCAGTTTATGTTGATAAATTGAGACGTGTATCAGCATATTTTCCTTCAGTTATGTCACAGGTGGAAACATGGCTGCTCTTTTGCTCTCTCCCCATCCGCTCGCCTATTAGTCACATAAACCTCTAACCTATTTGGGTCTGAAGCGGTCCCTGGGGGGACAGAACACAGCCGTCTTGGTCCGTCAGGTGTGTCTGCGGCGGTGGAAACACAGCTTGAGACTAATTCCATCAGATTTCCTGGTCACTCGCTGAGCTAAGCTGTGTTTAATGAATGCTCTAATGGGCGGCGTGTACTGTGAAGAATGTAGAACAGGTTGCCCTTGTGGCTCCCGCTTTGACATAATTACACAAATTTGCCAAGGTCAGAGGTCGCCGCCGCTTTCTGCACTCTGAAACTGTCGGTATCATTTACATAGACACGGGTACAGTGACATAAATGTGTTATTGCATGGGAGAAGGATGACTCCTAAACCTCCACATGCTAAGGGTTTTGGTGAAGTCAGCACCTTTAGGATGAAGTTAATGAGAGATAATGATGTTGTCACAGAAGTATAAGTTGCCGAGACATGACAGACTTTGCTTTTGAGGATATAGAAAGTGCCAGGCGGAGAACACGGAGCGGATTGAGAGGCGCCCTCCTCTCCTCTGACGCCACGCAAGCTGCAGGGAGGGCCTGGTGTCTCCCAGTGTGAGGGCAGCTATCAGCAGGGGAGGCAGAGAAAACAACTGCAAAGATGTTCTCCTTGATTACTGTAAGAATCCGAGCGCTGTGGCGCCGGGCAGCACGGACACACGAAGGAAATGACATGTCATCTTCTAATGAGGAATTATGTTTAAATGGAAACAAACAAACCCATCCTGAGGGGCAGATAAGCAAAATGTCCAAAGCACAGAGGTTATAATCAAGTGATTTATAAGTATCTTTAAAATGACTGACTGTAACATGACCCTCTCTGCTGACAGTGCAGATGGAGATAGAGATAATCCCAGTAACTCTGAGATAGGATTGTCAGTGCAACAGGTTGGGATTTACAGTTTTGTGAAATCTTGTGTTTCATTGCTCAACAAGGCTCATAACAGATAAACCATCATGATAATGTTCCTTTATTCTCACAATGACCATACAATAACCAAATCCATGTTTCTGTCTTATCTGACAGGCAGGGGACAGAGTCACAGGAAGACAAGTACCAGAGCCACAGTGTAAAATAAAGGCCCTGCTTTAGAAATACTTTACTCAAGTTCAGATCAGCAAAAAGTATCAAAAGTTAAAGTCCTTTTGAGGTTTTACATTAAGGGGGAAATATTATGCTTATTTTCAGGTTCATATTCATATTCATATTTCTGGTTTTACTAGAACATGTTTACATGCTTAAATGTTCATAAAACACATGTTTTTCCTACCATCTGTCTGAATATACCTCTATTCATCCTCTGTCTCTGCCTCTTTAAGACCAGCTCCCAAAAAAAGTCTGCTGTGATGGGTCAGTGTTTCCAATTCCCCTGGATCTTTCCTCTACCTCCAGGAACAGAGCTCAACTCTGAAACCAAGTTCACAGTGGTCAAACGTTGGAATTACAACTTCCAAAATCAGTCCAAATCAGTGGAGTTCCCCTTTGAAAAAGAAAATGATTCTTTGGTGATTTTTGTATGAAGTCATAAAGCAAAGAGTTTGGCCATCACTGGTTTAATCTTTAACAAGATGTTGCATCTTAAAAGCTTATCATATCTTTTTATGCAAAGTTTTACTCTGAAAAGTAATCAGTAAAGTTGTATCTTTGAGATGGCACAGACTATAATAAATCTTATCTGATCTCGACCTCTTGGGATGATTGCAGAAATCGTAGAAGATGATAAAAAAAAACATAGGAGTCATAACTGCTCATCTGCCTTTACGATCAATCGTCCCTCTTGTATGGTTTGGCTTTACGCAAAATGCTACATACTTTGATAGGGCACGTCTTTTTTTAATGCACTAATCACCTTCCTTCCTCAGAGTTTCTTTATCAGTGTTCCTCCATTATACATTATAGCTGCTACAGAATATGACATAGTGTAACAGATTAGATAAAACCAGCTCAGGGTGTTATGACAGGCTTATCTGTAGAAGGGAGTGTGCTGAAGACGGAGCTGAAGAATGATTGAAATATTTTTTCCCAAATCTCTTATCTAGAGGAATGCTTTTGAAAAATACTTGATTAAATTTATGTCAGTGCTTCTCTGGTTACTGATTACTGGCACCAAGTCTGTGATAAAGCTCCTCGCCATCTTGCAGGAGTGGTCAGAGGTCTACCTTTCATCCACTTCTGGGACTTGTATTTTTGACAGAGAGCTGCACTCAGCTGAAGAGGGCCTTTTGTTCCTCAGCAACTAGCCGCCTCCAGAGAGGTGCAGCGGGGCCACTGGGCCACAGTGTGTGTATGCATGTGTGTGTGTGCGTCTTCCCTGGCAACAATCACTACTGTGAGGCGGCCCCCTCTCCATACTCACATGCCTGCTCTCGTCAGCCTCCTACCCAGGTCACATGAGCAGGGCCCCCAGTCAACCTGACCCGTTAAGATCCCTCCTCGCATGGGGCCCGTTAGAAGCTCACGCCTTGGCATGTCATGCCACCTCCCCCGGACTGTGTGTGGTGATACTGCTGATCAGTCATTGCTTATTTCAAACAGCACCACTGGATAACACCGGAGAGATAAAGTTTATTATAACATCGGAAGATATCCGTCCCTGAACTCTGGCAACACAAATCCTCACACGCACCACATGGACTTAAAACAGAATCAGCTGCTACACATCGTCTGTAGCTTTTATTAAGAAGATGACAGCAGGAATCCAACCAAAACAAAACTAGAGTGAATGTTGGATCTATATTGATCTGATGGTTATTAACACAACTCCAAATGAATGCTAACATTGCTCATTATCTGCTGGATGTGTAAATCATACGCTAGCTTCCCAGTAAAATTACCAAACAGACGAGGTTAGCAACAAGCTGGTGAGTTAAAGAGTAGCTAAACAGCTACCTGAAGCTAAGTAATTTGCTTCAGGAGTTATTGAAAACCAAAACAGAGCTAAATTAAAGTTAATATTAGCTTTACATTGATCAGGTGGACATAAACAACTCCAAGAAGGTTGTTGTTCCCTATCTTCTCAACCTGATATTAGTAGCGAAAGCGCTGACATAAGCTAAGTAATGTGCTGGATGTGTTAGTTAAAATGTTTGCTAATGAGTTAGCCATGTTAATTTACAAAGTCAAAATCAGCTGTGTTTTTTGTTCATGTTCACAAGCTAGATAAAGGGCTCCATATTTGCCAAATAAAACCTCAACAATATATTGTACCATAAGCAGCTGAAATTTTTAAACTTGTCCACCTGGTCTTGTGTGCAGTAATAGATATCCCTCTATTTGACAGAAAATGTATGTTTTCTTTCTGGTTAAATCCGTTTTTATTGTTTAGATCACGGTCCAGTGACAATAAATGATTGATGATGCTGTATTTTGAAGGTCCCTCCTGGTCTAATGTGTAGTTCATGGTGCTGCTGGCGATACAACATGAACTGATATGATGTTCCACCATATAAAACGTATTCAGTCTATGATAAACTCACACTGTGAGTCAATGAACATTGTTGTCATTCAGATTCTTAAAATCCAAGATTGGAAGTTTGCAAAATTGTTCTTAATGTTTCGTTTTTCCATCATGAGATTTCTTCAGTATGAAATGCAGGATTATCTCGGCCCTGGTTGTCCCCATTTGGTAATTCAGACTTCTTTGCCAGGGCCGTGTCTGTCTGGAGCGGGTCCCTGGTGCTTGTGGGGGTCTCTTTACTCAGGGCCACCCAGACGTAGCGGTAGCTGAGAAAAGACAGCCCGCTTAACAGCATCAGTATGGAGGCACAGATGCCCACTCCGATGGCTGAGCCCACTTGCTGCCTGACAGGAGCAGCAGGGAGGTGGAACTTAGGAGGGAAGTCTATGGTTCTGTTGTTCAGTACAGAGTTCATGTTCCACACCAGAGGCACCAAGCAGAAGGTCCCCGTCAGCACATACAGGGTCCCTGCCAGCACAAAGACCAGCCTTATGTTCCTGCGCTGCTCCACAGTGAAGTAAACCATCCTCATGGCCACTGCAGCGCTGATGTTGCCTGCCAGGCCACAGATCAGCGCCAGCACCATCATCACCTGAGCCACAGGGATCTCTGCTGGAGCAAACGGGTCGGAGATGCTGATGCTCTCACAGTTCTCCATCCTTGGAAGCGCCTGACTGAAAAAACATGCCCTCCAGATGCCGACCCAGGCCACGCCCGAGGTGATGACGGACATGTCGGCCACGTGCCACAGCCGCCACTCGTTGAGGCCGTTTGTGGTCAAGATGAGGATCCAAGCCAGCGCCCCAGCCATCAGGCCCAGGAACTGTAGGTGAGCTGTATGAGCGAGGTAAATCATCCTACCCGCTGGGACTGCTAATGCTCAGAGAGACGGATCGCTGACTCACACATTGTTGGGTTCACAATGTGAATCTGACATCCATCACAGCTCCTGAAAACACAAATGTTGTGTATTTTAATTGTAGTTATACAAGTATAAGTTAATAAATATGAGATTTTTTAAAATGCCATGCGAGAGGAACTAAATCCTACAGTTTTAATATCTGGACTCATTTTATCTGCCTGCTAAATACTTTGTCTTTGTGTTCCCATAAATTCTTTGGCACAATATATTCGACTACATTGACGCTGATTTGAATATCCCAGCTCTTAAATCCTAACTTTTAAGTTAAACTTCAGACTTACTTCATGTTCATAATGGCAAAGAAGTTGAAAAAAAAAATTTGAGTCTCAGAATTATGTGCAAAGTAAATGATCTTACTCCCATTCAACTTTATGTCCCCTCTTATAGAACTGTCAAAATAGTCTTTGAAGGCCTACATTTAAGATTATTGGATTCTATTTTTTCTTTTTTAAAACCCAGCATCCACAGAAACAGTAAGAGAAAAGGCAATTAATTTAGCAGGCATTGGAATATACATAAATTCCACAAAAAATTTAAATTCAAAAGAAGAACAATTATGCTGTGAAGCAGCATAAAACTCCTCAAGGCTGCAGTGGAAAGGTCAAGAAATCTTGTCTAACAAATGTAGCTACAATCTGTTCAAGCATTACTGGAGTTAATGATTGTCCATTTGAATCTTTACATATACAGTCAAATAAAAAAAGAATCACTCACCTTGATGCGCCTCAAGTTGTGATTTGTTGTTTCAGCATACACTTTATCCTTCCACAGATGCTTTATTCATCTCAGGAGAATTAATCTGACCGTCCACATTGTGCTTTGGTTATGTGAGAGAAACGTTGCAGCACCTGATTGTTAAAGATACTCTTTAGCTTCCACATTATCAGCAGAGAGGAGGGCGTGTTGGGGTTAATGAATGACAGTGAAGAGTGAGCTGATCGCTGGACAATTAAACACAAGACTCTGTGATGTCAGCAGACTCTTTATTGGATATAAAGGAGCACAGCTGGTAAAGTGTTAGAGTCAGGCTGTAGCAGTGCATGAAGCGTGTGAAACTGTAACAAATGTGCAGAACAAACATCCTCCAACAGGGTTTCACCTTTGGGAGATTGAGTCAATCCTTCAAGCTGGTCATAATGCTTTGGAATGATTTGATCAACCTGAACAATTTTTAGTGGTGAAATGTATCTAGAAGTCAAGTAAGAACTATGCCTTCAACATCTGCACCGTGAATAACAAAACACAGTGAAGTAATAAGACAAAATACAGAAAACACTTGGTCAACTTATAAGTGGCAATATCATAATCTAAACATTTTTTTCTGGTTGTGAATAAAACTGAGTGGATGAAAAGAATGGACATTGTTCGCAGTGACATGGGTGACTCCCCGAGCACTTCAAATGTGGATTTCACTTGAGTTCAAGTCTTGAAGTGAAGTGCTCTTCTGTGTGGTGAAGTCGAACAAGTGCTCGTAGCAATGACCGGAATCTGCACTCATTCTCTTTACAGGTACATTCACAGGGCTGCTGCACTAACATCCCACAATCTTCTGTTTATTGCAGAAGAAAAGGAGGACAGCGAGGGCACAAAAATCTTAGTAAAAAGGCCACTAGTTTTTATATAAATGTTAAGAACAACTTGACTGAAATATTGGGCCAGATTTGATGGGTTATGTTTATTTAAACATGATAAATACTCAGCGTGTAACTCATATCAGGTAGCATGGCTGCTCAAATCAGTTGAAGATAAAATACTGTCCCCTCCTGCGCGGATTCAAAAGGCTACAATAAATTACTAAAAAAACATGAAAATAAAAACAAAGCAAAAATGGCATGAAAGATATTAGATACAGTGGTTGGTTGATGTTGGGAGAAGCGGCACCTTTCACAAGGGAGGTCCTTATGGATGCTGTCAGGCCATTAGGAAGACGCTTCACACAGAACTGAAGAATGGCTCTGCAGACTGCTCATCTCTGTCTCCCTCTGCTGGACGCAGTGCTCAACTGCAACTCAGAGTCTTCACCACAAAAGTTAT
Organism: Serranus cabrilla; assembly: GCA_903364295.1. NCBI lineage: Eukaryota > Metazoa > Chordata > Actinopteri > Perciformes > Serranidae > Serranus > Serranus cabrilla. Next base: position 361,674 of record CAFUXE010000329.1, read on the forward strand.
TTCCAAAGTGTCCCAAGTCCTCAGAAGTTGAGCCTCTGCTCTATGGGCAGACTGTCCGTCAGACACTTGAGCTGCTCCTCGCCCAGTTTGATTTTATCCTCCAGCTTGCGCTGCTCGATGATGAGCGCAGACTTCATCTTGACAAAGTGCTCGTAGTCCGTAAGGCTGTCCTCCGGCAGGTGGTTGCCTAGGATTTCATAAACCACGCGTTCCCGACGGTCCAGGTTCTCCTTCAGCTCCTTCGCATCCTCGTGCTGTCGAATCAACAGCTTCCTCTTCTCAATCAACGTACGCTGCAGATGAAAGAAACATATTAGGATTTGAGAAGATACAATGAGTTTAATGGTTCCTATACATTTTCCACTGTCAAAATGTCAAGCATTTTCAAGGTGAATCTCAAGCTTTTCCAGCATGTTACAGCTGTGGTAAATTACACATTTATGCACAGTACATGCAGTATATACATTTCACTCATTGTACTCCTTCATCACATTAAATTAGAGGGTTTTGTGCTATAAACAACTAACATTATGTTTAATGACTGCATTCTACAGATTAAAACAAAGTTTCACGTTTCAAAATGTATCAACTGTTTGCAGGTAGACTTCATCCAAAATAAACCTTAAAAACATCCCCTTGATTCACATGTTTTCAGAGTAAAATTTGAGCACTTTTCAAGCACATTCAAGGTAGCAAAATTAAAAATGTTCATACTGTGGAATATTTTACCATCACATTAAATTGTTACAATGAATGCAATCAATATACTGTCACTTCTATTTTCCAGATTTATATGAACTCTGATTGTATGTTCTGATAATGATAACTTAATGCTTGAGGAAGGCATCAGCAGAGGAATTATCACATTGTGAACACAACATCAAGAGTCTGCTCTGCATCTGGTGCCTCACACCTGAAACTTTACAACTGTACAAACTCTTTCATTTCCAGCACCGATAGGAACTCTGATATTTGGTGATAAGAAACAAATTCCACAGATCCTTTTTAGGTTCACATTTCCTCACCCTGTCCTCAGCAGTAGCATCCTCCTCCAGACTGTTGAGTGCGTTCTCCACTCTGGCTAGACGACCCGACAGGGACAGCAGGAGGCTCACCACCTTGTCCAGGTCCCCCACAAACATCCTGAACTTGTCCAGCTCGTTGGGTTTGCAGACCTGCTGGACTCGGACCTCCACCTCATCGCCCAGAGCGTTGTTGTCGAGGACGTCCTCCTGAAGACTCTCCCGGGCCTCACGCAGCACCTGAAGCTTTTTGCTGAGGCTGTCGATCAGCTCTTGCTGCATACCAAACAGAAAGTCAGGCCTTTAATCTCATCTTCAGGTCAATATTCTCTGGGGTTCATTTTGTTATGCAACACTTACACAAAGTCAGGTTTTATTTATATGAACACTTTATTTGAAAGACGTGTCTGGTACCTTCTTGTTGGCCAGATCTATGTCCAGTTCGTCCTCAGAGTCTTCCTCCTCCTGCTCCTGCTCCTGCATGTCCTTCATCTTAATAAGGAGTTCAGCTTTGGGAGCAGATGTGCTGTAGTATGTCGAGCTGGTCACCATGGTGACAGCTGCTGCCATGCTGTCCTCCTTTTCCCTGAAATACAAGTAACAAGATATTGTTTCTCACATTACCAAACAAAAGAAACAAGGGCCTCATGCAAGAAGCACAAACCACATATTTCTTCTGTGGCTTGTACCGAGTCTCAGCTACAGAGGACAGCAGATCCAAACCTTTACTGTGTGCTGTTTTGTCTGTTATTCATACAACTGAATTGTAAATGTTTAGGTTGATCTGGTCATTCCAACATTCCTGATACTAGCAGAGGAGCAACAAAAACGGAATCATTCCAGCCATGTATGCAATACTTTAAGTTAATCATTCCAAATGTTTATCTGTTATTTTCCCCTCAGTATGTCTTGTGTTTATTCAGGCAGTAGCAGTAGCTCAGCCTGTGGGAAATTGTATTGGGAACCAGAGGGTCACTGGTTCGGACCAAGTACGGAGTGCAGACTGGTTGCTTCCAGCTCACCTCCTGGGTACCAAGTCCTGTTGAGTAAAGCACCCAACTCCAAAATGCATGTGTGCAGGTCCTGTTTGTGCATATCTGTTTATTTTGGGCCTGTGTTTGTGTAAAAATAACAACAGTTGCCTCCATCAAACAGCTAAGTCGCAGCTGACATTCCTGTCTGTCAGGGACTCACATGTAGCCAAACGGCTCGGTAGTAAAGTTATCATAGTGTCGCCAATTCAGTACCTGACCAAGTGTCCAATTCTGTTCCTGAATTATGCCGATGAATAATGGTCAGAAAATTGTTTTTGCAGAATATTAGAACGTTACAGGGAAGTTGCCCTGTAAATACTACATGTCATCACTGCATTATGTTATCCCGTTAGACATATTTCTGAAATTTCGCCATGGTTAGCGGATGAATTCTTGAGTTTTGGCCAAAAACGTACTTTGTGAGGTCACAGTGACCTTTGACCTCCAAAATCTAATCAGTTCAGCCAGACATTCATCGCTGTTAACTGTCTCAGTTTGTAAGTGTTTTATTCTACTGTGTAAAGGGTAAATGGGTCTCATTATCAAATCAAATCTCATGAGCAGGTTGTATGCATCCAGCTGAAACAATGAATTTGAATGTGCATTGAACAATGCACTTGGCTGCATGTAAGAAACACATATAACAGTATGAAAGCTGAAGTGTGAGGCTGACCTTTCCTCAGCAGGCCGGCTGACTGTCTGTTTCGGAGACACCTTCCTGCGCTGGTGAGCTCCTTCCAGCAGCTGCTCCCCCTGAGGGAAGATCCCCTCCATCAGGTCCATGGTGGTCTTCATCTTGCTCTGGTCCAGAATGTCAGCTAGTGATTTGTCCTTGCCCATGATGTCCCTGGCCAGCTCCTCTCTCTTCTGATCGTCAGACAGCCCTGTGGTTACCTTGTTGCTGCCGGGCTCGTCTGTGGGCTGCGGTGGCTGCTGACTGTTGGAGTTGATGTGATCTCCTACAGTGGTCATGTACGCGTCTCTCTGAGGCTTTGGGTCCGTCTGTGCTGCGGGCGCACTGTCAGGCTCCTTCTGCCGAGTGAATGCGCAGAAGACTGAGTCCTGCCCTGCAGCTCCCAGACTGCCGAGCCGGGTCACACCAGGACCCTCGGCTTCAACAGCAGGGGGGTCACTGTGCTGTAAGTATGGACAGTTCTCCTTCTCTGTGTCTCCCTCTGAGTGGACAATCCTGATGGGCACTTTCTTCACTGAATGCTGGTTTTCTACAACATGTTCCATCCTAAAATACCAGAGAAAAAGAGGGAAAAATCTTTTAAATAGAAGCTCTAAAAATATTGTTTTTCAGTTATTCCAGCCATTCGCTGATTTAAAGTTTCACTGCATGATGAGATTTTTTCCATGCCCAGTAAGCAGGAATATCCAAGACATCTGGACTCCTCCCACCACTTTGGTTTCTGCTCGCTGTAATAATCCTACTGTACAGTCACTACAGATGATATCAATTAGTTTTGGAATCAAGAAGATGAACAAGCTGCTTCACAAAAGGCGCATTTAGACTACACTTTAGGCATTTGGCACAAATGTGCCTGGAGCGTCAGTGGCTTTTTTAGAAATGTGGAGAATCCCTTTAATTTGCTGCGGCTTGATAGCAATCACGTGTTGATTCTCAGAAGGCTGTGACCCTCACTAAGCGTCTTTGTAGCATAAAGACACGAGGAGTTACAGTTACTGTGTTATGGGTAACTTGGTGGTAGTTTTATAGCTGTAGCAGCACATTTTAATGAATCAAAAAAAGAGTTTACCTGTTTGAGTCTTCATCCTGTAGAGAGACTGGAGGCTTGTCACTGAGTCTCTGTGGAGAAAACTGTGGAGATGGAGAGCGCTGCCCCTCCATAGCAGCCAGCCCTGAAGGTCTGTAGGAGGAAGCAGGGGGAGAGGAGGCCGGCTGAGGATTGGATGTTGGTAGATGATGTACTGCCCCTTGTCCTTTGTCCACAAGTCCTTTGCCCTGCTCAGAATCTCCCTTTGCAGAGTGGGTGGGGACAAAGGCGGAGTTAGGGTCAGCGTTAGGAGAGCAGTGGGTGAAGATTTCACTCTGGGAACCGGTGAAGGACTCGTGGGAGTCGACCTCTGGGCATCTGGGTGGGGGAGGCTTCTCTGGTGGCGCAGAGGGCTTCCTCCTCGGCCCAGACGGCGGCTCAGTGTGGCTGTGGTCCTCGGGCTGAGGGTGGGTAGACTCTGTGAGACTGTGGGAGACAGATGTGGATCTGTGGTTCACGGTGGCAGGGGCAGCTCTGTGTCTGCTGTCAGGGTTGGGAGGAGGTGGTGCTGGGTAATGCTCAAACTCTGCAGGCTTTTCTCTCACTTTACAGTCGCCTGGCCCTCTGTCAGAGAACCTGAGGAACACAATAGAAAGCTTTTAATTACACAGTGTTCAACAGCCAGGCAGCACGGGCTATCATCTGCAGCTCAATCAAATAATACACTGTGGCAGAGGCCTTGTTCGTCTCTCCTGCAGCCACTATGATTATACCAGCATGACAAGACACACGTCTCCGTCTCTCCTGCAGGCCTCCTCCCTGGTTACTGCTCAGCTGGCAGCCTGAAGAGGAACATTTCAGTTCCCACAAGTCAGCATAAAGGAATAAATAATCCTCCAGTGCAAAGAAGCAAGACCGGATCACTTTTTCCTGCCTGATTCACATTTACACTTTTAACTCTTTGGAGGTAAAGTTGGACATGGAAGAGGAAAAAAAGAGTTCAATATTTGTAGGAATTTTTAGAGGTGTGATGGTGAACTAAAGGAGTTGAAAGGATTATATAATAACATTTGAACCAGCATGTATTGTATGTCTTAACATAATTTAACCATGCAGCAGTGGAATGCTGTTATTATCTGAGATCCATACTATATGGTAACAACATGCAAACCTGCCTGTGGTTTCAGGCCCACAGATGACAGTTCCATGAATGCTCTGACACTAATTTAATGAGGAGCACTCAGAGAACATTAACACAACCATGCAGCTGTGATTAAAGTGAGAAACTATGTTGACTTTGCAGTCACAAGATTCAGAACTGTGACTTTTGGACAGACAGACGCCAAACCTCCCAATTTCAATTCTTACATGCTGTGACAAGTTACCCAATGAACAACTGTAGTTGCAGCTTACACCCTCCCTCATACCTCAGCTCTGCATGGAGTGTGAGAAAGTTACCCCACAGAAATGAAACATGATACCACAGATATTACGGCAGTATCCGGTAGGAGGGATATGAGTTATGTTACCATGATGTAGTGTGTTCTTAAGGGTGACTGTTTGGGCAATAGGGATAAAAAGGAAAAAGTAACACAGTTAAGTAACATAATAAATAATTTCTGAAGCATTATTGCCCATCAAAGGTGTCAAATAAGCCTGTCACAGTAACAACGATATCCATGTATCTGGGTCATCAAAAATGATCAAGGTCATGTCCATTTATTGTACAATATTGCATGCTGTGTTTACATACGTTTGTTTACATCCTTTTAGCCAACATGATGCCAGACAAACAGCACGGTGAAGTGAAAATAACATGGAAACTAAAAGTTTTTTTTCCTGGTCACCAACCAGAAAGTAAAAAAAAATGGACTTGGTTTCAAAGCTTCACTCCATAATTAAGGTGTGGGGAAACTTTGGGTTTAAGTCGCATGAGAAACAAGTTCTGTTTACATGGACACACTGGTATATCGACTTTGTTTGGAAACATTTAAGAACCGGACTGGCAGTATATTGCCTGTTAAGAAATGAATCCCTCTGCAAGTTTTAATAACAGAGCCTGAGATGTTATTCATTATTGTTTTGGTTGGGCTATTTCCTTTTTATTTGTTTTATTTATTTATTTTTCACATTACAAATAAAATGTCTTAATATTCTTATGCATTAAAAGTTAACTGCTCTATGAAAGGGTGTACCTGGATTATTTTTTTATTATCATATAATCATTATCAGTCATGAGGCAGACTTATGTTTCATTATCATTATTATTTTCCCTGATCCTTTCATTATAACACAGTACTACACCATATTCTCTGTCAAATAAGAGACAAGAAATACATTTTTGCTTGACATTCATCTTTACAATTATAAAGTCATGGCAGCAATAGTTATAATACTGGTAGATCAAATACAGTATATTTTAATAGTTGTAAAAAAAGATGATTAATTAAAATAAAAAAAATGAATATACCAACTTACCCTATGTAGCGCTTTATTGCTTTCATTTCCACAGAAGACGAGTATAAAAAAAGCTTGTGTGCTGTGTGTCTGCTGTCTCTCTGTGACAGAAGCCACCTGTTGGTATCTCTTTCACCTGTATCAATAACACTAACTGGGTGGAGCATGTCTCACTTAGCTCATATCCCAGACTTTACAATGACAGGAACATCCTCTGCACTGTTATTGTAATGCAAATGTTAGTGTCGTCTGGTGTGGCTCCTACAATGGGGTTGCTCAAGATTAGATACTCTACACCCTTCAATGAGTTTCACCTGTGGGAGTTTACTTAATGCGTAAAGATTCCTGATTAACTGGTTACAAACCATGAAGTCATCTTGACCACATCACTTACATAGTTTAGGAATGATTCTTAGTAATTGGAGTGAAAGAGGTTATTGTTTCAAACACATTTTGTATTAAACATTACTAGAAACATTCCTTAAATGTAATGGTAAACGGTAAATACCCACTTCTTTCAAATCCCACCCATCCAATTTGTAATGCAGACTTTCGGTATAAAAACTACAAAATAACGAAATAAAGCAAAATACTCTCTAACCAAGCCTAAATAACCCTGAGGACATCATCAAGGCGCCACAGAAGAAATCACACACTTTCAGTAGTACCCTCCATCAGGGGTTAACTGCAATTAATGTGTAAAAGCATTAATTATTTGAAGGACTATATTTAAAATTAAATAAAATGAAGATAAGATAGGTGAACAGGCACAACAGGCAGCACCATAATTGAACATAAAACAAGGACACCTCACTGTTTTTATACGACAGGAGTTCATACGGGATCATCAAAGGATCACATGAAATTGTCAGCGTTACCTGTAAAGACTTCTGCCCTGCCCATAAAACAAACAGTGACTAAGGAGGGAAGTTTAACCCAATGTGACCGAACCACTTTATATACAGACAGCTTTATATTATTGTTCGTTATCTAAAGCCTTTAAGGCTTACACACAATCCTGACAATGATGGAGTTTATATTTCCACACTCTTCCCCCACTGTCTAAAAAAGGAGAATTTGTAACAGTAGGTTGGCCTGCATAAAGCTGGTCAGAATAACCCGGGGTACGGTATTCTCAGTAACCCATGTCCAGTTGTTTAAAAGAAACAAAATCATTTTCCTCATTCCTTTTTTTTTCTTCAGACTTAAGCTCTGCAGATAGGGCTGATGTTTTTGATCAAATACCTAAATTTGACACATTTAAATCAGCCATACAATTGAGGCTTGATGGAAATGCCATTGGTTTTGCAGATATTAGGTCTTAAACCAAAGTTTTTAACAAGTTAAGACATTGATCACTTCTTTTATGCGAGTTCATTCCAAGGGGAATACGAATGCCTGCATCAAATGTCATGGAAGTCTATTCTGTAGTTACAGGACCAAACGGTGGACCCGTGGACAGACCCACATTGCCATCCAGAGAGCCATGCCGCTAGCGTGGCTAAAAATCCAATTATGCAAAGTAGCAGATCTTATTGATGATAATTTCATGCCTCCGGGGCTGGCCCCCTGAACTCGGGTCCCCATTCCATTCTGATGGAGGGCTGGAGAAACACTTCCTCTCTGTCACAGACATGGTCAGATGCCTCGCCTACACCAGTAAACCTCCAGTACACGACACAAAGCGCAGCCAGAGAGACGGCTTATGTTGTCACAGCTGCGCCAAGGCAGTGCCACTGGTATGCCTTGAGACATTATAAAGACTTCACTGTTCCTCTACAAGCTCACTGCCCTCTTTCACTGATAAAGCTCATGAGTAGAAACACAATCAAATTTCACAGTATATGTTGATAGAATGATGAAGACACTGATACAATAATCAGATAAAGCAGCAAAAGTCTTAGTAAAAGTATTAGTTCAGTTCAGTTTGATGCAATGATGACACACAACAATACTTGTTTACATTCACTGAGATCATTTAAATTGACCCAGGATGACATCTCTAGACTCCTAAGAGTTTTGCTGTTGTGTAGTGGAGAGGAAAAGTAGTCCCACTTCCCAAAACACTAGTGTACCAGCAGGTACGTCAAATAAACTCTACTCACCCTATGGGACTGATGAGCTGTTCAGCAGGTTTACTCTCCGTCTGGGAATATTCTGTCTCGGACTTTCTTGCAGGAACTTGAATCTTCTGTAAATAAAGTTGAACAAACACATAGTCTGTTTTGAAAAAAAACACACACACCCGAACACAGAGAAGAAGCTTCCAGTTAACCAAAGAGTCAGATCTAGTCTGTTGTTAATTACTCTAACCAACACATGTTGCAGCTTCCTGGTTCTCCATTGTGGAAAAAAAGAAACATCAGCGTGTTGATGCCCCTCTCTTCCCTAAGCTGAGGGTGTGTCATTATGAACAAACATGGATTAATATTTGACTTGGCTCTTTCCTTCCTGCCTCTGTTCCTTTCACCTCACCGAGTATGTTTATCTTCAAGAGATGTAAAGCTACCTTGAAGGCTTAACACTGTTGCAACATTTAGTGTGTAATTTTCTGCCACTAGGGGTCTCTCAATCAATCAATCAATAACAAAAGACAGAGTAATGCTGTAATTGCATGTGAGGTTTGCTCAGCTTATTTCCGTTATAACTTGATTTAAATCCTTCATCTGGTTAAAATATATAGTTAAAAACAACCGAGATCTATAAAGTGTTTCAGAAAAATGTGGCATGCAACTGGATAAAAGACAATTTATGACAACTTGTGGCAACACACTGCTGTCATATGTGCAAAGGTGACATGAATTGTTCTTAATTACAATTACAGATTTTTCTGGGTTTGAAAATTGTTGGAAATATTTGGGATACAAGTCACAACTCAACAATATATATAACATAAGTCTAGTCGTTTTGAGATATTTATTTCAGAGATATTCTATATTAGTTATAGTATTATATTATATGTTATATGCCATTTAATTAACTTAAACAAAGTTTCAAGCAAGAGGCATACCATTTAGATTATATTAATCAAATGTATGTTCAAACCATTTTAAAATCAGTCAGACTCACTTGTCCATAAGTATCAGCTGAAGGAGAAGATCTGGATCTCTCGTGGAAACAGGTGGTTTTGCTTCTCTCCTCCGGTCCTGGATCCAGGATGTTATCAGCTGACCGGTACCGACCTGAGGCTCTTGTTTCTGGAGGGGGTTTCTGTGTATTCCACCTGGCCTCATACTCGGCGAAGGTGCCCAGTCTTTGCTGGTCTAACTGCTTGTTTGCAGAGTAAGGACCCCCCTGGACCTCTTCGGTGTACTCTCTGCTCCTGATGCCTCGCTTTGTGTCCTCTGTTTCACTAGTGGAGGCAAGACCTCGGGTCTCTTTGGGGTTCTCTGTGTAGCTCTGAGGGGAAATGTGGTTTGGGAAAGCTGGTTTCTCACTTTCTTTAAGGAGCTTCTGTTGGTCTAATGAGGAGCTTTCATTGCGAGGGTGATCTTTCACTCCAACTTCATGGATTTTGTCTGGTTCAGAGAAAGATCTAACCTTCTTTTCTGCAGGAAAACGCTTACGGCCACCAATGCGAGTTACCTGACCTCCGGCAGGCCCGGACTTACTCATTACAGACTCTGATACAGTTGGCAGAGGGGTGACATCTTTCCGGGACAGTGCAGAGGAAGAGTAGTCCAGGTCTTTTCTCCTGAAAGACGTAGCCTTGAGCACCCTTGCCTGTGCTTCCTTCAGATTATCCTTGTAGGAGTTGCTGAAGGAGCCATCTGCAGAAGTCGGGGTGGTGCTTTCAGTGGACTTCCACACATCCTGATCATCTTCAGCCTCACCCTCAGCACCGGGAAGAGTAGCTGCACTCATGCTTTTCTGCAGCTTGGCTCTTCTCATCTGGATTTCATTCCTCAATGTGGTTGCAAAACGGTCGGTTCGTCTCGCCTGCTTGCTCTCCAGGGACTCCTCAGAGGTTGGGCCTCTGGTCTTGTCATCTTGGCCTGCAGCATCCATGGATAGAGAATGAAGCATGGGGGTGGTCTGGGGGCAGATCTTGTTGCTCACTTGGCTGTGATGTCTGATGTCTTGGGGAAATTCTCTATGTTGCCCCGGCAGAGACCGCCGCTGTTCAGACTGTCTGCTCTGAGGATAACTCATGAACTGAACCTCTGTATTTTGTCCTCTCTGGCTTCCCCTTTCATCAGAGCTGGATTTTGCTCCAGAGATTTCAGGCACAGTAGTAACTTGGTGCTTGCTGTACCCATTACTGTCTTTATTGTGAGAGGAGTGTTGCTGCTGTTGAGGCAGATGATACTTCACTTTGGTGACTGTCTGTGGGCTCAGAGAGTTCCGCTCATTTCCAGTCTGTGCTGGGTCTGTGACACTCTTCCTGTCCTCTGATTTCCCTGACAAGGGCTGCGTGGGCTGACATGTTGTGACACAGTAGTACCGGCTAGGTCCACTGCCGTCAGGGTTTTGGTCAGTGGCTGCGGTAGACAGGGAGGTGCTTAAGTTCCGTCTCTGGTTCTGACCAAAGTGTTGTGCAGAACCGTTAGTTGGCAGTTCCTGCATGCTACAATAGTAGCCACCTACGTTCTGCGGCTTTGGTGCGGAAGTAGCCCAGGGCTGAGAATAAAAAGTGCTTTTGTCACTATGGTGCCTGTGATGGTAGGGCTGGCCTTGCCGGACGTCACTGCTGGACAGCGAGTACTGCTTGTTTGAGCTGAACTGGTTATGATTCGATTTATCAGATGAGGTGTAAAAACCGTCGTCATTTTTCAGGGGTGGGTTGTTGCTGCGGCGAGTTTCAGACTTGCTGGGGACATGAGAGTCAGGTCCTTCAGGGTGAGCTATAATGAGCCCCCTTTCGTGAACCTTTGTCACAGCAAAGCTGTCACTGCGTGCAGGGGGAGGGGGAGGGGGAGGAGAGGGGGAAGCAGTCTTCTTTTTCTCTGGGACATGCCAAACAGGTCCTAAGCTGGTTCTACTGGAAGTGGAATGGCGTGACCCGGCCGAGTCGTCTGTCTGTGGAGCCCCGCAGCTTGAGCTAACTCCTGGCATCTGGAAGTATGGCACCCTGTCTTCCTGTTTGACTCCCTCCATCAGGCTCTGGCTGTTTCTGCCATTGTTGTGCTTTGCTCCTGCATCCCACTGACTGACTTTATAGAGCATGTTCTCTGTGGAGGCAGTGTTGCTCTTTGAGAGGG
>CAFUXE010000329.1:373425-405092 GCA_903364295.1 Serranus cabrilla
AAGGAGCTGTATGCTGAGTCTCGTTTCCCTCCTCCAAGGTGCTCCATACTGTTGTTGGACTTGGCAGGTGACAGCTGGCCGGCAGAGTACGGGTGTGAGACATGCTCTAGACTGTCCATACTGCCGTGAGAGCTGAACTGGTCGGACACTCTGCGCAGGTTTGTTTGCTCCCAGCCAGAGGACAGATCAGTTGAGGATGAACTGGAAGTTGAAGCAAAGTGTGAAAAAACAAAAAAGCCATTTACTTACAGACTCTTGTTGTTAACCACGTAATGAACTGTAGTATCTAATTCTGTACAGTCTCATTGCCATCACATTTAGATCTAATTAATTGTCTGCTTATTGGCCACTGGATAATGCTGCAACATTGGCCAAGCTTTATTTTCTGACCCCCAGGCAGTTTCAGGGTGTTTTTTTATCCTGTCACATGTTATTCATTGTGGACTTGTTTTTCACTGCAATGTATAAGTCCTGCACCTCTACAGAAACACACAATCATGGCTAGAAGCAGGGAGAACTCAAAAATGTTTTAATATCTTTGATCATTTATATTACACAAATTGGGAACAAAGTATTGAGTCTCGAGTGCAGAATTTAATGTTTTTTAAACAAGATCTGGTGCAAACGGGTCATTTTTTGGTGAAAGCTGGTTTCTCAATTAATTTAAGGAGCTTCTGTTGGTCTAACGAAGAGCTTTCATTGCGAGGGTGATCTTCCTTCACTCCAACTTCATAGATTTTGTCTGGTTCAGAGAAAGATCTAACCTTCGGAAAACGCTTACGGAAATATCAAAACCTTAACTTAAGCATAGATTTGGTTATTTTTTCGGACAAAAGTGTAAATCAAACTTTAAAGTCTGACAATAACTTTTGTTTTTACAGCTTCTGGCTATAATACATGCTGTCATTTTGGCGATATTTAAAGAAAACTAAAGATAAAGATATTTAAACATGCCATTGTGTTGTGGGGTTCAGAGGGTGAACAAATCCTAAAGCCTGAATACATGTCGTTTTGTGCTTACAATTAGTAATTCTATGATTATAGCAATTAAGCATTATGAATAAAATCAACCTTTACCTTTTGAGACAATGCACATTTTGCATGGAAAGCCCTGTTTTTTGTTTTTAATAAAATGTCAGCAGACATCTGACTTCCATCTACTCCAAGATATAATTGTGTGTGAAAGAGTAACCCAGAGGACATGACAAACTGTTTTAAATGTAAGCCCTTTAAGCCGAGTCATATACTTCTAAGTGCTTGATATCTCACGCCGAGACTCAAGAGGCAAACTCCAAGATCCCAGAGTTACCTTTCATCATATCTGGTGTGCCAGACTTGCGTGGGTGGAGACTGTGTTTTGGCAGTCTCTGATTGGCTTTCGTTGAACTTGGTGGAGTGCCAGGAGTGAGGCCTGCTTATGGGTTCATTCCGCCTGCAGAGAGGGCAAAAAAACACAGACTGGATCAGAGACCTGCCCCTTATGGAAAACAGTATGTTCTAGCACATATGAATCTGTGCAAATCAGTTACTGCTATAGCTACAACCCCCATTCCAAAAAAGGACACTGTGTAAAACATGAATAAAAGCAGAATGCACGAAATTCAGATTTTGTTTTAGTAAAAATACACAAAAAGACATCAAAGTTTTTCAGTTTGAACGTAGAATATACTGTCTTTCTGCATGTTTCAACTGAATATATGGCATTCTGTTTTATATATGTTTCAAACAACATCCCAATGTTTTTGGAATTGAGGTTGTCTTACTGCAACTCTCAACTAGTCAAAATGTGCTCGTTTGAGGCATTTTCTGTTTTACTCCAACATTTATAAATGGAAACTGTTTTAGAGAGTCTTTGTTATCTACATCTCTGTCTGATCAAAACCTTTGTACAGTTGTCAGTCATGCATATGAAACGTACCCTTTAAAGCGATTCTTTCTGAATTGCATGTCAAGAAAATGTGAACAGAACACATCAGCATAACATGACTTATACCAAAATTAAACACAATTTAATTTCCTTTACTCAATATAGACAAGAAAACATGTGTTTACAGGTCATGAACAGAAAGTGACTTGCATGCTGTATGATGGGATGAATATAATTTATCTAATGACACGAACCACAAGACAATCCAAAGAGACATGCCAGTGAGGGCAGGTAATAAACCACAGGAGAGGGAGAGTTTCTATGAGAGGAATGAAGGCTATACTACTACGAGATGAATGATTATTATGATTAGGGCACAAGAAGTGGAAAGAAGGGAACAGGTACTACTGATTACGATGAAGCCACAGAACCGTACCTCATGGAACTTCGCAAAATCTTCGTAAGAAAGCTTCTTGCCACATGCACGTCATTCTCAGAGGGCATTTTCTGAGCTACAATATCCACCATTTTCATATTCCTGGGCAGCAGGGGGAGGAACACACACACTAAGAGCTCATTGAAAATTGACTGGACTCACAGTAGAAGACAGGACAAAGACTATCTGACATTTAGACTGCTGGATGTGTTTATCAAAAGTTTGTTCAACCTATAGCTATGCAGAAAACTCAGTCTGTTGGGGAGGTCAGTGTATAAAAAACGTCACTAGGGCAAAGGCTTTCCAAATCTCCTCTGATCCAACTGAACTATCGGTGTTCTAATTCACAGGACTGTCCTATGCAGTATGGCTCCTGATAAATGGAGTGACGGCTCCCTCTCCTGGTCAAACGTGGGTATGGTCATGATGTCACACTTCTCAGTGTAATGGAAATTGAGAAAGGTTGAGAACGACCTTGTATGATAAATCTACAACAGGAGACAAAACCAGTGTACGAACAGACACAGTTTACTCGTCTCTCATTAGGCTCATTATCTAACCAGTACGTAGCTGAGGTGAGCTGGTAGTGCTCAGACTTTGCCATATGGTCCCACAGGGAACACAAGCTCAGCATGGGGCAGGGGGCTTAACAGAATAGAGAATCTCTTACACAATCAGATCAGCCACATCAGCCCTCGATCCAAGCTGTCGTCTGCCTCGCAGACAGGCACGAGGGACTTTGGTAGTGGTTTAGTGCACCTACAGTGATGTTCATGTATTACTACATTTTGAGGGTCAGAGAGCACATTTGTATATTCTACTTTTAAAAAGGGTCCACAAACTAACTAAATTAGTTTATATTATGTTTAGTGCTAATGGCAACTTATTCAGCTGTCAGTGTCTGGTGTGAGACACCAGGAGACAACTGACATATGATGAATGGGAAGGTTTCATTTAAAATATTCTTAGATTTCCTTGTTTACATGAGTGATTGTGTGGATTGAAAAACAGTTTATGAAGAACATAAGCATTTTTCACTCAAATTCAAGCATGTTCCTCACTTTGAAAACAGTTAAATCTAAACATTTTCTGAAATTATAAGACGTTGTGAAACTCTGCCAATCAATTAATCGCTAGGAAATACTTTTCAATTTATTTTTAGTCTAAGTGCAACATTGCATGTTAGATCTAGTATTAATGAGAGGAAACTGTGAAACATTGTTGTGGTTCTGGTCAAGAATTTCAGACAATGCTCTGCTTTCTTACGTTCTCATTGGACTCAATGCTTGCGCTACAAAGCAATGAGGTCAGGAGGTCCTGCACCCTCAGTAACCTTATCTAAAGGCCTTCAATGATCTGATGACAAGAGGTCCAAGCAACAGCTTCCTTTAGATGAAGAAAAAAACAACTCCTGAGGGAAATTAGTAACAAAAGCTATTATATTTGCATCCTACATTAATTTTATAGATTGGGAAATTTCAGACAGAGACATAGATTTGGTTAAGCTCAATAAAGTGGGACAATTCCACAAAATTAATTGTGGATTAAAGTTAAGGCCTGTTTAGAGGACAAAGAAAAGCCAACATGGAGCCCAGTCTTCCTTGTCTCCTCACAGTCCGTGTTTCTAGGGCACTAGGAGCTAGCCACACATGGCGCCTGCTATTGGTATGCAAATGAACCTGGTTTTATTAGGCCTATCGTCAGGGCTACAGCTGGACCAGCACAGATATGCTAGGAAAAGTGAATCAGTTGGCTGGAATGGGGGGCAGGGGGAGAGACTGTTTTCTGAGTGATCAGTTTAGAGCCCCGTTTCCATTCAAATGTATCCGGTACCAACCGGTCCACATTCAAAAATAAACAGCTCACATATAAAACCAAACAGACTAGTAAACAAAGGTACATTCAATTAATTAATGATACTTGAGGAGAATATTCACAGATGATTTTGTTTTACCTATAAGTGTTTCCCTCAAAGATTAATTTGCATTTGGTGCGGAAATGCTAAGTCTTGCTGATCATGGCTTAACCTAAATGATGGATGACCTCATACTGAATGATAAGACAAAAACAAACACTACAATAACAGAGTATTAGGGTCATAAAACCAGGCACAGAAGGCCCAAATATGGCCCCCAGTTATTCACTGACATATAACAAGACAAAAAGCAGCAGGTATGACGGCCTTCAAACAACAAAAGTCAAAAGTCTAAAAATGATTAAAACATAAAATAATGTTCACTTTGACTCACCGAACATCTGGCTGAAGGAATTCAAAATGGGCACAAAGAAGTAATGTGTTATCCCAGTAACCATGCAATAATATTAGGCTGGAGCTCAATTTGGAAGTGAGACCAGTTGTACCCGTATGCTGGTCAGGCACCACATTCCACAGGCTCTTCAAAGACGAGCCAAAATAAAGAGAAATGCAGGCTGCTGAGGTCTGAGCATCATGGCACGGCTCGGATCCATTATCTCCAAACACACACCAAACAACAACTGAGAAACGGAATACTCAACACAGAATGGCCATGACTAAAACTTTTGTGGATAGAATTAGTTTGAACGGAGGGCAGATTTCCTCCAGGATTACGGGGGTTTTACCCCAGAGAGGGGGTGAAAGAGAGTCCAGAGAAGGAGGAGGGCTATTGTCACAGCCAGTCCCCTTGGAGTATTCCCGCACCTTGCCTCGTCTCATTGGCTCTAAGGGGCTAATATGCTAATGATGGGATGAAATGCCGGACTCTTGTCTTCCCATCTCCCCTCTTGTGTGGCAGACATGCATTTCTACCATTACTATGGTAACAGGTTGCTCTATGGGGTGCAAGGGCACCCTGTTTCCTGAAAGCCTCGGGTAATGAGCAACTGCCCAAGGGATGTCAGCAACACATGGCAAATACAACTTAGCATTCAAAACATTTTTTTGTGCTGCTCATTAGATCAACTTGTGTTTAATTTGAGTAATTAGTTGTGGTTGTATAAAAATAATACCTAAAAATAATTCTTGTAAAAATAACTACAATGTTGACTGGAACATGTGGAATGTAGTTTACCAATATGTTGAATATATGTTTAGTAGTTTTCAGTAGGTTGTGTCAGTGAACTATGGCTGAAAGGATCGGTTGAGTGAATGATTATTTGATCAAGAGAAAATGTATCACCAACCACTTTGAAGTCATTTTTCATACAGAGATTAACAGAAAATGCTGTTTTCATTATGCCTCTCAAATATGGATATTTTCAGCTTTTCTCTGTTTTATACTATGGTTTTATATCATATTAAGAGAATATCTTTGGGTTTTGAGTAAAAAAACAAAACTGCCTTGGACTTTAAGGAACCAGGATGGACAGCCTACACTATTTCCTGATATTTATCATTTATTTAGGAAAATAATCAGCAAATTAATCAATAATAAAAATTCTTCTGAGTTGTAGCCCTACAGTGCACTACAACATAGCTGATCTTATTTATTCTCATCTGAATATTATTTATTAAAGTTTTGTATATTTATTTATTATTTACTTTTGAATTATATTTCAAGCTGAAGAAAATCCACCGCTAAAAGCCACCCGTGCCTGAGTGACAAACAAGGTTTATTTTTTCTTATTAACTTGCTCTGGCACAACAGTAAGAGGTCTGGTGACAGGCAAGAAGATTAGCAAAGAATGGTTGCAACCTAAAGCTGATAGGAAGGCAATCAATTTCACAGTGATCTATTGTGAGAGAAGCAATCAAGCATACAGTCCAAACAAGGCTCTCATTGTGAAGTACAGCAAATGTATTATTGTATTTACGAGTTTATCTGGCAAAATGAAGAGCAGCATCATGTACAGTGTAGAGCAGAAAAATGCTGAAGTTGTATGCACCCAACCTGCACTTAGCAGGTGAGCCGGTGGATTCCATTTGGTCCCTGAGGGTCTGACAAAGGCCCTCTTCAGCAGACCCTACAATCAAACCAGTCATGTTTCGGGTGAGAGAGGTGAACCATGAGCCGCGTGTAATGACCAGCACATTCCTGGGCTGAGTGGCATACCAGCTGTCAAGTCACCGGCCGTCTGCACTGACCCACAGTCATAAACACCTGGAAACCTTTTGTCTGAGGGTTAACAACATCACTACAAGTCCTACGTCTTAAACACATTCAGTAATACAACCGAGGTTGTTTGGAACAATCAGTAAATCAGAGTGATGCTATAAATTCACCAACACCCTGTCTATTACTTCAAGAAAACAGTAAGGTCTCTCTTTTTTACAAGTTGTATCACAATTTAAGTGTGAAAGACAGCAGAGCACATACAGCAGCAACAACAAACAGTGTGGAGATAACATGTAGTTCCTCAAAATGACACACTGCGGACTGCAATGATTAAACAACTACAAACAACCCATTAAGTGTCAAATATAATATAATAGCACGAGCAAACATGCACTAAAGAGTCAAGGCCGTTGGGATGTGTGTAATATCAGCCATGGCATGCTCTGACTGTAGTTCCCTGAGGGGGCTCTTCCCCATAAACATTCCTAATTGCTAGCATGTGATGACAAAATATTTCTAATGTTGCCCCATAGGCAAAATATTGCTTTTTTTCCCACAGTAAATTAAATGCAATAATGTTTCTGACAAAACCCACCTATGATCAACAATGATTTACCACCTAGATCCACGTACATATATCATATAATGTTTGAGAACTAACGTTTGTTCATGTCACACGGTGAAAAAAGTTAGTTGTTTTTTCTTTGATTAAGTCTGTTTTTTGCTTTTAAGTAGATTTGATTGAAATCTTCTTTTTGTTTACCAAGTGATATCTACTTCAGTCAGTCCCTGTCAACTCACCTTGGCAATGGAGCAAACCAAAAAAGAAACAGAGGGGTGCAGTTAAGACAGAGTTACAAGTAAATCTCTAAACTAGGATTTCCTCAGCTGAGACCGAAACAATTTTAAGAAATCTGCTTATGACAAGAATTCAGTGCACAGCATTCCAAACATTCTACACAGGCTTATTTACAAAAACAAAGACCAGTAAATGTAAGCCTCTGCAATGCAACCCCTACTGAATGCTTCACTCTAAGTTGGGCCAATAAGCTTTCCCAGGTATAATTGGATTGTGCACCAAACCTCTGTGCAGGCTAGAGTCATCTAAAATAGCCACATAGATGTATTATTTTTGATGCTGCAGCAAGTAAAGGGGAGAGGAGAGAAAAGCCTTCTGCTACTAGACCATGTCTCTTCCTATGAAAAATAATGAAGCAAGTTAGTTACTGTGGTACTTCTGCAACGATGCCAGGAGGGGGAAACAGAATGCAACAACAAGCTTCAGTCATCACATTGTAAAGTTTAATGATTCACTTTGCTGTTAGTTACATGGACTGCCAATGCCCCAAGGGAAGGGGAAGGAAGGCAAACCACTGTGGGGGTCCTGATGCAAAATAAAAAGAGAGAAAGAATGTGAACACTTCATGGAAAAAGCTGCTGGGGTTTCTGTGAATTACTAAACTAAGGCTGTTTTCTGTGCTTGTTTAACTAATCACGGACATATCTATCTGTATCAGTGTATATGGTTTCTGATATGCACCGAAAACCTTTTTTACAGGACATTAGAAATGGTCAGCAATTGACTGGTACTGAATAAGAATGACTAAATACCACATTTTCATGTCACTGATAGCACAACTATGAATATCTTTCTATACTGATACCAATCCAATACCACCGTTTTCTCCTCTCCTAAGCAACAAAGCTGTTAATAATACCTACCCATTTCAATGTTTTCAACATCATGCCAAACTG
Source organism: Serranus cabrilla (assembly GCA_903364295.1). NCBI lineage: Eukaryota > Metazoa > Chordata > Actinopteri > Perciformes > Serranidae > Serranus > Serranus cabrilla. The sequence continues at coordinate 381,518 of CAFUXE010000329.1, forward strand.
TGAAACATATTCTACTCCCCTAATGGAAGAAATACACAGCCCACAACACAACTTAGTAATGCAATACGAATTCCTATCCAATGACAGTACTGAACCAATGGCATACAGAGTATCTCATCACATATCCCTTACACTGAAGATACTGCTGGCATTTTGCCTTTTTTTGTAAATTCTTTATTGAAATAGTTTGCCAAGTGCTGCAGCTCAAACACATACTGTCCAAAGATAGCCTGTTTTTGTGGATTTCAAGGTCATCAAAATAGTAATTTCAGAATATATATGTCACTATGGGAGGATGTTGTCAGGAGATATACATTTCTTCCAATCAAATGAACCCAAAACCTGCAGAGCAAAGCACATCGATCATTAATTAGCACCTTTTTGTTAAAGTGTAAAAGCCTTTTTGTTTAACCAGAAACCTCTCCATCACTCGCCAAATACAACAGAACCCACTGACTGACAAAAAATAATTTTAGTGTCATAAAACACACTAAGATCAAACTCAACAGAAGCAAAATAAAACAAACCAAACTGCCTGAGTTTAAAAATCCTATATATGTCTGGCAGTAGCTGGTTGTTTCCTTGATCTTGGAAAAAACTGCCAAGGGCTGTCCATATACGGTTTTGTAACTTAATAGTAACCACAATGCACCTTAAATCTTCCTCATTTAGCCAAATTACAACTTCTGGATTTAACAGTTGGCATAACAATAAGTTGGAATGCAAACAAATGAAATGTGTCCATGTGGGATAATTATAGTTTTTGACTGTATGTAGCAGTTAGTGTTTTGTTTAGTGGCAAGTTTTAAACAAATTTAGCATAAAACGTGTAATTTCCCTTCAGCTCACACCCTGGTTTTGTTTTTGATGTGCAAATGTTTCCAATAAGTAAGACAAAGTGAAGATATAAAGATATCTGTAACACTTGAAAGGTCTTCTCATTTGACAAGCTGAAGTTGAGGCACAGAGTGTACGGTGTAGGTACAGTGTAGTTTTGTCGAGGCATGTGCAAAGAGGACGCGATGCTTTCCCACAGATAGCCACACCTATCTGTTGTCTAAGTGACGTGTGACAAGCCTCTCCCCGTCCTCTCTCCTGAATGACATTACACCAACAGTCTCTCATATTAGTCACTGCATGCAAAGTACATGACTGGCTACATAACATGAAGCTCCTCCCTTGTGCTATCTGTAAAGAGACCACACCTGTGGACAGGAGCAGGTTCTGACAGCTTCCTGATCCTCGTTCAACTATCCAACATTATCCCTGAGATAAAAAGAAACGTGTTTCACTGTTGACACCTACATGCTCAGGCACAGATAAAGCTCCAGTCAAACATCAGGGCTCTGTATGGTGCAGGTAGTGTATGCTTTACTGGAAAACATCTTTAAACCCTAACAGCAGCAGACTGCAGCTGGATATAAAGAATGAAAATGGTGCTGCACATGAAGTTTTTAGGCTCTTTAATGAACCACTGTCACTTTGTTGTTTTCTAAATCAGACACAGTTGTTTTTGTGGTCTTGGGAAATGACTGGCTGGAGAGAAGCTATTTGAGACATTCAGAACAAACTAAATACTTCAACATAGACAGGCAGAAGGAAGAAGGAGTCCCATAGGGCTTACAGTCTGTATAAAATACAACTTGAACAATAAGACTTGTCCTTGTAAGGAAATGTCTGTCTCCATTTACAACTACAAACATGCTGAAATGACAATACCCAGATCTTCTAGTTATGCATACTGCTCTTTTGAATTAACCATATCCAGAAAAACTGAGACTGTGGCTGTTTAAAACGTTAATAAAAAACTGAATACATCAAATTACAAATTAGTATATGTATTTACAAAAAACAAAGCTTTCCCAGTTTTACCATTAGATATCTTGATTGATTAGCAAATCATTGCATTTTGTTTTTATTGTTTTTTCAGAGCGCCACAACTGTTTCAGAATCTGAGTTGTAGTTCAATCTACACAGTATTAACTTATTTTTCTCCCCTTGTTTCAAAGGGCAAAAAACATGTCACTGCCACAAATCATGTGAAAACTGAGACACTTAATATTGACACTGGTTGTAGGTCAATTTCCAGTCGATTTACTCTCAAATCTCTCTCTAAGCATCCAAGATAGAATCAGTCAAGAAAAATTTCATTTAAATTACACTCAGTTGGCAGTTGATTAGGTTTATTACTACTTATTCAGATTTGTTATAATTGTCTTTGAGAGATGGTGATTCAACTGTTTAATCATTTGGATGATGTGGTTTGTACAGTGGCCCTGGGAGGTCAGGGCACTGCCAATCCCACAACACAACACATTAAGAAAAAACACACTTAAATTTGATGTGTGACCTCTCAGGGCCACCGTAGCTTTGTGCTGCTGTTGAACTTTATTGCATTCTACACAGAAATATGTTTCTGTTATTTGGCCAACTCTCATTGATACAAATGGAGTGGACAAAATATAAAACCTCGTAATGCCACCAGCACTCAAACTACACAATTTAACAATTTAAACCAAATCTAAACATTATAAACTTGATAGGGCAAGATTTATTGCATTAAAAAGGCTTTTTACATGTAATAATTTTATCCCAAGATCTCTGTAAACGTAAGCCTAACCCTGCTCCAGATAAGGCCAGTGACCCCCCGGCTAGAGTTGGGGTTAGCCCACTTTGGCATGTGACAGGAATGTGCCAGTGTGGAAGCTCTTTTAGCCCCAGGCTAACAGCTCCCTTGGCCCCAGGCTATCAGCTCATTCAGCCCAGGGCTAACAGCTCTTTTAGCCGGAGGCTAACTGAGTTCAGTTTATCTACATACTAGTGGGCCTTCCATGAAGTTGGATACATGTAAATGGAAACATGTCAGAATGCTAGTAGCTATATTAGATTAGTTGGCAGAAACCTAAAAAATAGATAACCAGAAGGTAACTAATGCTTAACATTTGATGTTAACAATTTGAACTGTTACAGCAATGATTTTTTAAGACACAGTGAACTAAAACTACATTTACCAAGTCCAAATGTTTAATCATTTGGTAATAATAAACATCAGCCAACAGCCCCTAAACTGTCATTAGATTGCTAAATCCTGAATGATTCATGGAAGTGTGTGACATCAAATTTTACAACTGAGCCCCGCCTCATTTAAACAGGTGAGAAAAACAACATCAGAAATACTGAAATCTCTTAAATGTGGTAACTTTTGCAGAAAATTGTGTGTTAAAATCTGACTCCATCGTTCATATTGAGACGATGTGTTTTCAGGGTGTTTAAGTTGTCCTACAATAACATAAGTAATCAAATAGACATAAATTGCTCCAGACAGTAACACATCCTTGTTTCCAGATCCTATAATAGACATGTCTATTGAGAATAAAAGACAATGAGTGAGACTCACAACCACGTCCTTGTGGGGAGATAAATGATGAATGGACTTCCTTGTATAGTAGGATTTGTTCAGGGATTACGTTATGATATGATACAATACAGAAAGAAATGTGGACGACAAAGAAACAATGGAAGCAGTGTTTCACACACAACAAGGTCATTTGTAAGAAAGCCTCCAAGACTCTGTTGACAAATGATACATCAGTTTAAGAAGATATGAATACTAAACAATACCTCACAGTCAATAAGTCATAGAGACTGGCCTATGACAAAAAGTAAACATGCTCATTTATTATGGGCTTTCTGTTCATTAGCAGTCTGTTCTTTGGTCAGTGAGAGAGTGAGATATGTGGTTTAAGTGCTACAAAGAAAACAAGGCAAACTAGAAATGCCTTATCACAGAGGGTGTGAGACTGACTGATAAAAAAATCTCAGTGCCAAACTGTGTCATTTGCATCGTAACTTCCCCTTGTACGCCCTTCCCACACCTGCCTGCGTGGGATCTAAGAGTGAATGATGTCACCTACAATTTCTCTTCCTTCTTTTAACTGAATCATGACAGACTGTCACAAACCACGACCTCCAATTGACTGCAACCAAGAACAACCTGGCAAAACAGGACCATCCAGCTACCAAGAACAGTGACAGCTTAGATATCCCACATAGTGGAGACTGCTCTACAGACGCACTACACAGACAAGCAGCTGCAAGGGCCAAGATCCTCCGTCTCCACTCCTCCGTCACCTTGGTTTGTTGCAAATGTTACCATAGTGACCTGTTGGGCTGAGGGGGTGGTGCACTTGTGACAGCAGCAGATGTAGGAGGAGAGGGCATGGGAGGGGACAAGGGATTGGTTACCTACCTTTTCACTACCAGGCTGAGGGTCTTGTGGGAGCCTTTCACTAGGCAGATTGCCTCCTGTCTGTAGCCACTCAGGGGAATCTCGTTGATGTTGACAAGCTCGTCTCCCACCTGGAGACTCACAGCTGCTGCCTTGCTACCCTCCTCTACCTGGAAGATAAACACAGCAGATGGAAAACTGAGAATCAAACACGCTATTTTACAGAGATAGCGATATGTTTCGGGGAAGCCAACTTCTCCTTTCGAGCTAGCTGGTTAGCACAATGAAGGGCATATTCTTGCCAATATGTTTCCATAACAATAACAAATTGTGCTATTTACACACCAGGGGCACCACAAATAAAGTCAGGAAAACGTGAAATACTTGCTTTATGTCATGAAACTATGATACACTTTTATATTGTTTGACAAGATATATTGTCATATTGCCCATCCCCACAATGGATTCAACATAATTCCCTTTCAGCAAAATGCTCAGAGTGAATTTGAGTTACCTTTGGTAAAAAGTTACAAAGTGTATATGCCCAGGGCTTTATGGGCTGTCTAGGGAAGGAGTGGATCTGGTATGCTCTGCCTTTGCCGTCTTGGTATGGACTATGAAGTATCTGTGTTGTCGTTTGATAATCCTCATAGGTGCTATTCACAACCCTCGGCTACACTACAGTGAGCGTTTTGACGTGACAGCTCTTCTCCACAACGTGATTGGTTTGCAGTTAGTGCAGGGAAATTGAATTTGTCCAAAAAACATTTCCAAAAACTATATTGATGTAAAAATGAATGGCAAGTCAAATGGTAGCTAACTGCATAGCAGTAGCTTTGTGACCGCTACAATGATGTGACAGTAAGTGCTGCACACCAATTGAGGATTTCGCCTTTAATGCACATTGAGCTAAATATCTATCAGAGTGGCCACCGGTGCATAGAGAATATACAGTTTATAAGTCGGTGCCAAAAAGACTTGTTAAGTCCAAGACATTCTCACCACAGTGTTGTGAAAGAGATTAAGTAACCTCATACGACCTAACCTTGGTGCTACTTACTGCTTCTCAGTACTTTAAAAACGCGTGTGATAAGCAAACCTCTGATATTTACTGTGGGTTTTAAAACCATTGTGGTGCAGATTCTGCTAATGTGACCTTACTTTTTACTGGGTTGTGGATCGGAAGTCCATGTTGTCGGCCATGTTTTAGAAAGTATTGCAAGCTGTTATGAATCTTATTGTTAAGGCAGTATGACTACAAAGAAAGAAGGGGATACGTGAGAGAAATGCATCTCAACATATTTTATGGGGTGACAGTGACAGAAGAAACACACTGTTTACCAAAGTTAACAGCAGGCAGGCCAGTTTCTAAAGACACGGATCAAAGGCTATAAAAATACTTCAAAAAGCTGCTGTCCACACTAGGGCATGGTGTCAAAGCAAAGCGTATTGTGTTTGTTTGAGGGCAGACACCTGCAATAACACATCTGTCAAAGGGAAGTACAGTGAACAGAGCACAGTCCACTGAAGTCAGCAATATGTAGTGTTAGTATATCCCACCAGACTCACCGCATATAAGATAATAAACCGACAGAAGCACAGCTACAGCACAGGTCTCTGAAGTGTCAGATATACCAAGTGTTAAGGTCAGAGCTGTCCTCACATTGACGCACTAAGTCAGATACGAAAGGTGCAAGACAGCATGTCTCAGTGTGGAAAGAAAAGCAGCGAGAACTCGCTTGGCAGTTGGCACATTAACACACAAAGGCCAAGCTCTGCAGCTGATTATCAGCTCTCCACTCAGCCTGTGAGAGGGGGCTGTATGACTCAACTACAGAGGTATGTGTACATTTACAGACCATTACGTCTTATATGGCCGCTATCCTCAGCACAGAAAATCAGAGCCAAGATGCTCAACTCAAAGCCCCCTTTTCATTTTTCTATAATACCAATTTTAAGGCAGGGTTAAGGCTGGGCGGACTGAGAGGTTTTATGATGACTGGCTAGATTCCTGAGCTGGTCCTGATATGGAAGTGGATTTCGAAGAGAAACTAAATCACTGACTGATGCGTTTACAGTTGGTTACCATGTTTAAAATGGACACAAAACAAACTAATTTTTACTGAAATAGAATATAGCATTTGATGAATACATTTAACTGAATTACACACTTTAAATGCACATTACAACACATAAAGGCTGACTGGTTGTCTTTCCCAAGGCTCATTTAGTGGTTGTGGGTTACGCAAGATAAATAAGGTCCTAGATGGAGGTGTCTGAGGCCACGTCATAAACAGGATTACAGGGTAAATCTGGCAATATTAAGTGTGGGGCGTTGGGCAAACATGCTGCTGTGTGAAATCTTATACAATTCATTTGGTTGCTAGGTTTGATAACATAAAAAGTAGCTCTAAATAATCTGAGAATGTCAACAACAGTTCAGGAGAACAAATGAGAGGACATTAATTAGTTTCTGTTAATAGAATCTATTAACAGTTTGATGCATTTGAGGCAAAACTGGCTTTAATCACATTTATCTATGTTTAAGAAAGTCAGCATTGGTCAGACCAAAAACTGATGACAGTACAGTACTAATTGTTTTCTACACAGTACATACAAACAATGATGTCTCTAAGATAAACAGTTCTCCAGGACATCTGAGTTACAGCCTAAGGCTACAGAGTATTCTGGCTTTTGTTCAAAACAACCAAACAGGAAGCATTGCTCCACAATAAGAGTTTTTTAAGAATGTAAATAAAAACAATGGGGTGTCAAGTAGCAACATGAAAGACAAAATAAAGGCAAAAAAAAGGTAAGAGTTTACACAACATCAAGGCAGGAGATTTATAGTGCTTTTCCAAACATTTTCACTTTGTCAGCCCAATCTGCATGAGCCATACTATGTCCTTTGTTTACTATCTTCCTCCAGGCCATAATCAGTCAAACTCCAGCCATCCTGGATGCCTGAGTATCCTCAAAAATAGCCTGATGTCTCTCTGTGGGACATGAAGGGAAGGATGTGGTGGTGATGAGGGTAAGGAATGTGTCTTTTCTGCTGACAGATGTCCTGTGCAGCGGGCTGATGGGGCACTGAACTCAGACCTCTTGTGTGGTTTTGGGCTTTGCGTGCACACATCATTGACAATGTTAATTGCTGTTTAACAAAACACCAGCAACCACATAAACAAACTCACTATCTGACCTTTGCACAGCATGTTTTTTATAGTAGTTTTTAGTTTAATCTGTCTCTGCATGTTAGACAGATGTTTTAAGCATCTGCCTTTTGCACCTTTCTTGCTGTAAATCACTAATGACTCACTAATGACATTAGTGATCTCCTGAATTTTTCTCTAGCGCCACCACAGTGTTATTTGTGATATTTATGATTAAAATAACTCACCAACTTTTAGATGGATTGCCATACAATTGGGTAGACATTAAAGCCCCCAATACTGAACTGTTAGCCTGGGGCTAAGAAAGCTTTCACAATAGTACAATCCTGGCACATTCCAAAGTAGACTAACCCCAACTTAAGCCTAGGGCTTGCTGGCCGGCCCTCCTCTCCAACAGGGTTAGTCTCTAATTTTTGGGGTTATCCTGTGAAAATTGACCAAATACTGGGCTTACTGTTGTAAGTGTGAAACATGGAAAAAGAAAGATAGTTGTTCAACATTCATTCTAGAATGTAATATTAGTCCAGTCCAACTGACATTTAACCCGGGGTTAGCAGGGGTGCAGTGTGAATAGTATAGCCCTGAGCTTTGGTTGACCCTGGGTTTACAATGTGTGTGTGACAAGGGTCTAAGTTATCCAAGGTTCAGAAATAAGCAGTGTGAAAAGGACTAAAAGATTGTTAAGAAGTCCAAAATCAAAACCACAGCTTGCAAGTTTCATAACAAAGGACCATTATGCATTATGTGGAGATTAACCCTCAAAATAAATGTTAACTTTGTATGACTAAGCTATCAGAGCCACACTTACCCAAGGTGGAAATTTTTATCAAATAGCCTATTGACAGAAAGTTTGTGTTCACTTTATGCTTGATTTTTAGTGGGATGGACATAAATGGGTACAGTCCTGAAAACTTTTTTGGTTTTGTGTAGTGAAAGCTGGAATCAAATGTGTACTTTTTCATAACATTCCTTGATTAGACAATCTCTAATTTAACTTCTGCTTATGTTAGACTGTGTTTTATTAAAGCAGTTTCATACAGCTGCTTGTGTTCAGAAAGCATGCGACATTTGAGAAGCTTTGTTTATTTTAAAGTTAAAAAGGGTTTTGTAAGAAAATTGTCTCATATTATTATTTTTTTCAAAAAACATTGTTTTGGCCTTGATGCTGAAATTCAGAGTAGTGCTAAAATGAAACACCACCTTACATACGACAGTGACCCTTTGTTTTTTAAGTTTCAGAAAACATAGGTGGCGATAACTTTGTGCCTTGTGCAGAAAACAAACAAAAGAATTTAAAATTCCATTATGTTCCTGAAAACATTTAATATGCAAAATGTTTTGGCATAACAGTGCACCAAATTTATATTAAAGTCAGGTTAAGGAACATTTACAAAAAATGTCATATATAATGTTAATACTAAGCATTTACATCAATAAGCACACACTGACCCATTCGTTTTCTGACAAATCAATGATCATTCCATATTGCGACCTCCAAAAACCGACTTCCACAAATAGAAAACTATGTGATTCTTTTTTTCCTCCCATGAGCTAAAATCCTTTTCTCTATGAATCATCTTTGCCCCAGAGGTTGAGCAATCCTAAAACAGTCAAATCAAGCCCACAATGTTGTCACACAAAGGATTCAATAATTGGTAAAACCTGTTTACCTGCAGGTGATTTATCACAGCGTGTGAGAACGAGACATTTTTGCACTGTGTCTGGTACTGGTTCTTTAAGAGCAAACAATATTTTCTTGCATATAAAATTTGATCCTGGCACAGGAAATATATGTATGAGGTACATGCCCAGCTGTGTTGTGTAAAACAGGATTATATAAGTTTATTGAGACTAAGGACTTTAAGTCCATGAAGACCTTGAGCATAACCTGAGCTATGAGAGGAATGTTAAGAATTTTAATTAGATCCAGGATTGTTATTTTTTTTTGACCAATAGTCTAAACCTCTCATCAAACTGTGGCCCCTCTTTTTAATCATCTCTCATTTCAGGGATTGGAGAGAATGCCCATTTAAACAGCCAATAAAAATAGTATATTTTAAGCCCTGTTAAACATTGTTTTTCTCCAGTTAATACAAGAAATGTAGACATACCCTGCCAAAACCAGAGTACTCAATGTTCTCCACTCATAATAAATCCAAAAGACGTGAAAATATTAATAAGATGCAATAAAGGAAAAACCGCCAATGCCAAGTGGACATTATTGATTAAAGTGTGTGATCTGACAAACAGCAAAATGAACTTTGGCCAAGCACTAGGTACTGTAGCTGTTAGAAATGTAACACAAAAGTCTTCAAGGGTGCTGCAGCGTTACGTGGTTGAGCAGTATGCAGGGAGACAGGTAACCGATTTCAACATTTTTAAAGGGTCCACATTGTAAAAAGCAAGATTTCCATGTCTTTTTTTTATTATAAAGCAGGTCTAGGTGCTATATATATATATATATCAAACTCTAAATCCACAGAGAAATATTGTACTGTATTCAGAAACTGCATCTTTAAACAAGCTGTAAGGACTTCACTACAGTTGTGATGCTACAGTTATACTATATTAGGTTTGGGTGATACATTTTCCAAAGGTCATTGTCAGTTCAGCAACTAACATTTGCGTATATAGTCACATAGGTCAATGCCCTAACCCAAACTGTAGTATCAGGTGGGAGTAGCAAGTTTTTAAAGTTCCACAAGACCTTTAACTTTTTAAAGGATTAAAACACAAAATGAACTTAAAAAATGTCAAGCATGTAAATACATACAACAACCATACAACCCCAATGTCAAAAAAGTTGGGACAAGGTATAAAAATGTCAATAATGCAATAATTTGCTCATGCTTTTTGATATATATTTTATTAACAACTTTAAAAAGTAAAGTCAGTAAATTTGATGTCTGTCGCAATGTCCCAACTTTCATTAAATCATGGCTGTACAACTGTATACCTTCTGAGCAAAATAAAAGGGCAAAAATGCTCCCAAAAAACTAACCACTGTTGTACTCAGCCATTGACCAATCAGAGCAGACTGGGGTTTTTTTTTCAAAAGGGGGGCTTAAAGAGAAAGGTACTAAAACTGGGCATTTCAGAGGCAAATACAGGCACATTCAGAGAGACAGTATGAGAAAAACAATGTGTTTTTTGAAGATAGTTGACATGAGGTATGTGAACATGTTCTAGTTGATACCCTAAATGTGAAAATGAAAATAGTGTGTCTGTGTATGTATGTTTAAGTAGTCTATTATTTTTTTGTCAGGAGAATGGAGTAAACACGGTTTTATTATTACATACAAAATGGTTGTAACAGATCAAGTCTAACAACCATACATTTTAACTCCTGTATCACCAAAGTCCTAGCTGTTCAGACAGGATATGTTATACTGAAATCCCCCTTCAAAAATTGTGCAAATAAAAAACTCCAAAGTGCATCAGGCAGTACTTACAGGCGTACATGCAAACTTTGTCTGCAGTATGCCCACATATTTATGTCATTAGGCAGACAAATGTAGAGGCCTCAAACATTTCTTTTACTATGGATATATAGATAGCATACCTTTCTACAGGCTACAATGTTTTTTTTAAGGGAAAAAGTGGTTTTACTTTATCTAAATAACACATATAACTCGACAACATACCTTTGTCAATCAATAGCTATACTGAAAGCCACTCCAAAAAAAGCACAAATCACTAATCCTCACTTAATTTATCCCATCATGCCATTCCAACGGGCTTCAGGCTGTCACAGATAATTCACTACATTTAGAAAATCAAACAAAGCTCCTACATTCCTCCCCCGCTCCTGGTACCACAAGCTACCCTCCAAACTGAAATTTAACCCAGCACAAAAAACATGGGAAAGCAAAGGTCCAGGTGGGATCTACTAGCACACACTGTGGCCTAAGTGACAGCAAACTAAACTCTGAAGCATTTAAGGCAGTCTGACAAACATGTGTTAAGTCTAGTCCATGACCAATTTACTTCCTGAGGTGCCAGCCGGGAAGACTCAGCCAAAACAACTCAAAATATCTGAAGTTTGAAATTACACAGGTGAAAAGTTTAGAATACATGCTTCTCAAGAAGTTCTGAGGAATTTATATCTCACCATCAGATGCAAACAGGTAGGTTGGTTCGTTGGAGTAAGGATGTGGCGTTCAGTGACAAAACATTAACAAAGAAATCCTGTCAATATCAAACTGCAGACCGCAGTCCAACTGGGCAACGGCTCACTCCAAACAGTTCAGCAATGTGATCTCGCAGCTTACAGCTTAAAGACTTAAAATGATCCGAATTCTTGTCATTTGAATTATATGCTTGTAAAACCTACGATGAGGTGGTCCTAACAGTATCGCTCTAAGTCCATGTGGCGCCTGAGGTCCTGAGTTTCGTCCATCTGAGTTGGACTTTGGACCCCTTTTGGTTCAATACAACAAACGCCTAACAAAAATCAAGCACAGACACAGCCCCCAACTAACAGGTGCTGGTATTTTACCATGTCAATTTAACTAGCAAGGTCTTTGGTAGTAAATCATTACACAGTCAACAGAGAAGGTTACAGTGTGATACAGAGCTGATTGGGCTGCACTGTGTTTAAGCACTGCCCCTGCCAATAATGCATATTGTGGCTCATATCACCAATTTAACAAAGTCATGGCATACAAAGATTACAAGCTGCGTGTTATGTTGAATGTATAATTTTGGATTTAAAATGCTGACATTGGTACACTTCACTACATAATCAACCAAAATGGGCTAAATGAACAAAGCAGTGGAATATGCTGTCACTGACAAAAGACAGTCACAAATCCCACTTGAAAGGAGATAGTTAACACTTTTCTACGTAGAGTAGTTAAATGTTCACATATATATATGAATTTCAAAGATGAGCAACAAAACAAGTCGAAAAGTCTACAGCCATGCTAGCAGCTCATTGAGGCTGTGCTTAGGCACAGTGGTGCTTTGAGCTACATGCTAATGTCAGCATGCTAACATGCTCATAAAGACAATGCTAAGATGCTGACGATGTTAAGCAGGTCTGAGGATTGCCAATGTTTGTTTTCTGATGCTTTGATATTCGATACTGGTCTGCAACACTCTAACACTCTAAAGTGATTGCTTGTGCAGGCATGTGCAAAGAGCAATCTTTAACTTTGCCAGACATCATCACTCCTGCCTTCATGATAAAGCACCCGTGAAACTGATTTGAAATCATAATTTGTTTGGCATCCGGTGGTGTGAAGAGATGTTGAGGATGTTCACATTTGGAGGGATTAGGAGTGCTAAATGGCAACAAGAATCTCTGTGATTATGTGTGCAGCACAAAAAACACTCTTTAGTAAAACCAGAATAATCATGAAATCTATGCTAGTTTAGCAACACTGAAATTGATTTAAACTAACAACGTACACAAAGGGAAAATTTGTGTACATTGAGTCAGTAAAAAGGTATTTCTGCATGCAGGAAAAGCCCTGCTTTTTAAATAGCAAATGTGTGCATGCCACCTTAATTTTAAGCTATATTGTAAATAAAGTCTTTTGGAGTATTTACCTTGGTTATGAGCAGAGGTTCTCGATGCTCCAGTCCCCCTCTGAGTGTAAATCCCCATGGTGCTCCTCCTGAAAGAAATACATCCACCAGCTTCCAGCCTTCACCATCTCTGCTCCTTTGATCCAGATCTCCTGATTTCTGCATCACATGCCAAATGCTCTCTGCTTCTGTATAGTGTGCATCATGTTTATATCTGTCAGAATCCATGGTACTTCTGTAAAAGTAAAGGAACAAAATAATACAGCATGAAACACAAAAATAAAGAAAGCACTTCTATGAGCATACATTACTCTTTACCAAATGGCACTGCATTTAAAAATATTGAAACCATGTTCTGTTCTAGTACTATGCTGATGACACCCCGCTGTGACTCCCTCTGAAATCTACTTCCCACACTTGCAGCTGGAAGCTAAACCTAGATCTTCACTTGCACTAAAGAACGATACAGTATTATGCCCATCTAAGTACTGTAACACTCGTTGACATTCAATTACGAAAAAATATCAAGATTTTCCCGATCACTTTCAGAGCTCAGCATGGTCTGGCCACACAGTACACCGCTGATCTTTTAAGCCCTCCTGAACCTGAGCATGACCTGCAAACACTACTGACTGTTCTACAACCTACACTCATGAATAAAGCAAACTGAAAAGAACGTTAAGTCTTAGAATGATAGATAAGACAATGTGACATTGTGAATATTCTCTCTTATCCTTTTCATTCTTTTTTCTTCAGACATTGTATGATTTTTTAAAACATAAAAGTACCTTTTATAGCTGACCTTGTTTTGGACAATGTGTTTAAATGTGTTTTACTTGAGAATATATATATTGAAACCTGAGAATATCTATTAAAAACTGAGAATTTATAAAATGCATTTCACTCGTTAGTTATCTAGCATACTGGCACATTCGCTAATGTTAGCGGAATCATGTTCTACTCCCACTTAAAAGTAGTTTCTTCACTTTTCACAGTTTGCTGTGTTCATATTGTTCACAGTATTTACTGTTTGTTTCGATCATAGTTTGTTTGATCATTTTTTGACAATCACCTCAGTGTCTTAGATAGCTATTAGTGCCGCTAGCTTGTCACTTGGTGTAGCACCAAGAATGGCCAGACTTTTACAGGATTTTAGCTAACGTTAGCTCGGACTGGCTCAGCATCAGCAGGAAAGGAGTGAAAGCTCACAGAGGAGAAATAAAAACAGATGACAAGCAAAGCAGGGCAGAAAATAAATAAAATAATAAAAAATGCCAAAAAGAATGTTGAATTAAACGAATGGTAAATAGCCTCGTGTATGTATAAAGCTAGCTGTGAAGAGTGAAGTAACTAACTTAAGGATGAAAAGCTGTAATGTACAGATAAAAACAAACAAACAAACAAAATACAAACAAAATTGTTGCCCACCACAGTAACACAACAAGTTAAAATGGTTAGAACTACGCAAGGCAATATAACAACCTATAATGTAATGATAAAATATCCGTCCTCTGCCCTAAAAATGTAAATAGCTAATTTTACCCACTGTTTTAATATAAATGTTCTGTTTATTTCTATCATGTAATTTTACGTTGTTTGTTTGCCTTCAGCACTGGACCTCCCCGACTTGTCGTCAAGTCCAACGAGTCTGTTTCTTTCTAATTTCGACTTAGTATCTCATATTTCCGACTTAGAATCTTGTATTTCCGACTCAGTATCTTGTATTTCCGACTTAGTATCTCGTAATTACAACTTGCTACCTCGTAATTTCGACTTGCTATCTTGTATTTACGCCTTAGTATCTTGTCATTTCGACTTGCTATCTTGTAGTTACAACCTGCTATCTCGTAATTTCAACTTGCTATCTCATAATTTCAACTTGCTACCTTGTCATTTCAATTTAGTATCTTGTTATTTCGATTTAGTATCTCGTAATTTCAACTTGCTATCTCGTAATTTCGATTTAGTACCTCGTAATTTTGATTTAGTATCTCGTACTTCCGACTTAGTATCTTGTATTTCCGACTTAGTATCTCGTAATTACGACTTGCTTCCTCGTGATTTCAACTTGCTATTTAGTGATTTCAAATTAGTATCTCGTAATTTTGACTTGCTATCTTGTAGTTACAACCTGCTATCTCATAATTTCGATTTAGTATCTCAGAATTTAAAATTTTTAACTCATAATTTCGAATTGCTATCTCGTAATTTCGATTTAGTACCTCATAATTTCAACCTGTATCTTGTATTTAAGACTTAGTATCTCGTAATTTTGGCTTAGTATCTCATAATTATAACTTGCTATCTTGTAATTTCAATTTAGTATCTCATAATTGTTGCTTGCTTTCTCATAATTACAATGTTCTATCTCGTAATTACGACACAGTAAAATGTAATGACGACTTACTATCTCATAATGACGACTTGCTATCTTATAATTATGCACAGTGCTATACTATATGTAAAGTATGTATAGTATTTTATGCGCAGCAGGCATATTACTTCCATAGCAATGTCTTTTGTTTACATCCTTAAACTGTTCATGCTTGCTAATAATTTGGTTAAATTAGTACTTTGTAATACATAACATAAAATCTGTTTCTTTCCATCATGTAATTTTGCGTTGTTAATTTGCCTTCAGCCCTGAACATCCCCTCTTGTCAACGAGTCCAGTGAGCTTTCTTTTAGTTATGAGTGATTTAAACAACTGGTTAAAGCCTTCAACCTATACAGGGCTTAACACATTTATTACATTTATAGAAAACAAATATTTTACAAATCTGACTCCAAAGCATACTTGACCAGACTGGGAGAACTTTCCCTATTTGTCTCAGAGACCATCCAGCATCATGAATTGCTTTAATGCGGACTCATTTTCAGTGAGCTCTCAACGTTTTACCATTTTGAACAGGAATCTTTATATTAACCAAATTTGAGCAGGTTCGCTGGGACTAAAACAAATGTTTCTGTTCAGGAATGCAAGTGCTTTGCTATTTTTTTTTCAGTGTTTTATGTATTAACCATTAAATAAACACACACACATATATATATATATATATATAAGATTATATCAGAATGCTGTTTTTATTAATTTCATAAAAACTCAACTTTTATTTTGTGTTGCAGAACTGAATGTTATAATGTCTATAACAGGATTTAAATGCCATCACCAAAAATAATGTGACCAGAGCATGTAATTTGCTGAGTAATACAGTAAGTTTACAATAAACATGGCAGCACTATGTGCAAAACCTGGTAAAAAAAAAAAAAAAAAAAAAAAACCATCAGACTATGGAATATGGTATTCTAATTTACATGCAAGTTCCATTGCATTGGGATAACTAAGTATTTATTTTCTTTGAAATACATTTCAAATAAATTTGTTCATTTTAAGAATTCTGCAATATTTCAGAAGATCACTTGATTTCTATATTTCCATAACTGGACTGTTAGAAATCAATCAATTGTGTGCCAATTCCAAGGAACTCATCTCAAAAACACACAATGAATGTGTGGATATTAATTCCAACCACAATGAATGTGTGGATTTTAATTCCAGTAACTTCCCTTGATTTGCCTCCTGCTATGTTGTATAAAAAGCATCCTTGTGTCACTAACTTAGGAAACGTGTAACGCTGCGTAAACACCTGTTGTCATACTCCAGACAGGCTGACTTAAACTTAATGCTCTTATGTGTAAGATAATTAAACACACTAACAATGTCGAGCAGCACAATGGAAACCATCTTCGCTTGTGCCAACACATAAGCAAAACTGAGCCGAGTTAACATGAGGTGCTATACACCATAGGTAACCGAATCATCGTGTGAAACAAACACTTTTGTTGTGAAATAACTAACTTAATCAACTCCGCGATGCCATAGCTTTCTAAAAAAAAAAAGAATATTACAAACGCATGCTTAAACGGTTGACCTTACCTGGAAATTTAACTTCTGGATAAACCGGTGAACACGAAAGCTTCGTCGGGTTGGCACGCAGCTATATCCCAGGTTTACGTTACACATACTTCATCTTTTGAAACCGTTTTCTTGTCAAATGAATCACCTTTTCGCCAAGTCGCTTGTTGTCTGGTCCGTTTCGGAGAGTAAGCCGGGAGTTTCCACTGCTTTCAACGCTGCAGTTCGGGTCCGTATCCTACTTCATGATACAAACCGAGAACGACACACTGACACACTCAGGAGAGTTTAAATTAGCTAAGCTAACCTAGCTCCATCCCTGGACAACAGACAGGGATAACAAGTGCTGGAAAACACAGCGCAAGCGTGCCATCTACCGTCGGCTAGCAAGTATGTTTAAAGTTCCCTCTAAAAACCGTTCTACTTTATGCTTGAAGGTAAAAACACATTTTAACCCAAGAGTGGAGACTTTAACACCTATTTTTGGAGTATAAGGCATAACGTTACCTAACAGCAACAAACTTAACTAACTATTTAGTTGGCTAACTTTGACAAGTTGGACAATGGTAAAGTCAGAATGTCTGGTCGAGTGCGTATGTTTCCATAACAACCTGCAGGGCAGGGTAGGGTAGACACAAGGGACAAACTTAATCAATTCGCGGAAGTGGTTGAAAGGTGTAACGTCATCAGCTATCATTCCGTAGTTTCAAACTTTCAGAAAATTGACAAAAGAGTGTGTGATATATCATTAGAGCATGCTATTTAACTCACTTTAATTTTATTGTCAAATTATTTAAAGCATGTTTAAGAACTGGGGGAACTGGCTTGGAATAGAAAATGGAAACGGCCAAATTAAGGAAGAAGACGCGTCTATTGTTGATGCTATTGAAGACGAGACTCAGGACATAAACAAGACGACTGTTGTTGCTGAAAGTGAGCAAACCAGTGCTGTTGAGGAAGATGCTCAACCGCCTCAAATTCCCCAAAAGGCTAAAGGCTTCAGTGGTAAGTTTGATAGTTTCTAAAGTCCAGCTGGAAAGTATGTACTACTAGTAGCTGTACGTTATAAACTGCTTTGTGTAGCAGTGGGACCAGTGTAACACCATTAATGGCCGTTATACTTGCTCATTTGCAGGCTACATCTATGATTTTGCCAGCAATGCCTCTAAGAAACTGTCTGAGTCTGTGGTGGAAACGGCACAAACCCTAAAGAAAAGTGTGGAGGAGGGGAAAATTAATGGAATTATTGATAAGGTAAATATCACTTGTTGCCTGTATGCATGTAAATGTTTTTACACCCTTCTTTGTTCTTTTTATTGATACATTTTATTCCCGCAGACTATTTTGGGCGAATTTCAGAAAGAACAACAAAGGTTTGTTCAGGAGAAAAAAGCAAAAACCTCTGGTAAGTACTGAGTAGCATGCTTGTTTCTGTGTTAGATATGCATGCTTGCTATTCAAGTACACTTGGTACAGTACAGTAACTACAGATTATTTTTCGTTGTTCTTAGGTGCTGCTGTGCCACCATGGGTTGGTTATAATGAAGAGGACACCATACAGCAACAGATTTTAGCTCTCTCCGCTGTGAGCAATGCTGTTTTGAAAATGTTCCCTTTGTCTGTGAATCAATACAGTTTCCAAAAAAAGTCACTCCAGTTTATTGCTTCATTTGTTGACAGGACAAAAGAAATTTTTTGCGAGATCCTCCCGCTGGGGTGCAGTTTCACTTTGACTTTGAACAAATGTATCCAGTCGCCATGGTGATGCTGGAAGAAGATGAGCTCCTTCGGAAGATGCGCTTCCATCTGGTCCCCAAGCAGTGAGTGTTTTGACACAGAAAATACTTTTTTTAATGTGCTTTCATCATGTGCGTCCCTGCATAAGAGCAGGGTTTTATTAAAAACAAAAATATTGTATTCCACCACAGAGATGACTGCCTATTCTTTTATGTCGTTTATTTTAGGGTGAAAGAGGAGGTTTTCTGGAAGAATTACTTCTACCGTGTGTCATTGATAAAGCAGTCTGCTCAGCTGACAGCTCTAGCCGCACAACAGGCTGCTGAGTGCAGAAACGTGGAGAGACCTGGCACCAGTCCTGAGCCTGTAAATACAAGTATGAACCGGAAAATTTACAAATTATGTCCCCTTTAATCTTGTTCTTGCCTGTGAATCATTTGACAAAAAGAGGGATGAGGCTTTGGCACATATTGTGTGATAAATTGTGCGTAATGTAAAAAAAATACATATTATTTTTGCAGATGTGAAACGAAAAACTCCCCCTGTAGTCTGCAGTACCAAACCAAAGTCAAGGGAGGTAAGCCACCTGTTTTCAAAGAATAAAATACCCAAGACAATAAGAGTATAAAGCTGTAATTAAAATGAGTATAGCTACACTCTGACCTCCTTCTGTTCCTGTTGTTAAAGGAGGAAGAGGAGATCTCCACCAGCCCATCTGTGTCTGAATTTGTGAGTGATGCTTTTGACTCATGCAAGATAAACGAGGACGACCTACGCAAAGAAATGGAACAGCTGGTTCTAGACAAGAGGGAACTTCCAGCTTCACAACAGGGTAAGTTGTTGTTGATCTGGGTTGTCATTTGGGATTGTTCAATAAGTGTCTCAACTCTCTCTTTTTTTTTTCAGAGGAGACTCCAGACTGGGAGAGAGAGCTGCAGGAGGAGCTTCAGGAGTATGACGTGTTGGCTGATAATGAAAACCGTGATGACAACTGGGACAAGGAGATTGAAGAGATGCTAATGGCTGAGAGTTAGAGCACTTACACAAGTCTTAACTGTTAAAAGACAGCATGTGACTACAGATTTAATGCTCCTAACAGAATGATTCATTTCATTATTGGTCCCTGAATAACTCAAGACAGAGAAATACCACTGAACATCATCAACAGGGTACTATTTCTGGGTAAAAATGAAGTTTGTCTCCTCCAGTTAAAAGAACAGGAGATATTGTCCTGCATCTCAAGTTCATAATGATACAGAGCATAGAGAACGTGCCTCAGACTCGGCCTTGAGGGTTTGTAACTTTCGCTTAACGGCGGTCGCTGTTGCTGTAAGTGAAAATTAAAGGATGATAATCAAAGTAGAGAGGAGACACAAACACAGCAGGCTGACTCAGCCATGTCTGTTGCACAGCAACATCTACCTATAATTTCTAACATCAGCCACCATACGTTAGACTGTAGCAGCGAGACCAGTGGGTTTGTCTTCTTTCAAACGTTACATAGTCTTGCTTTAACTCTGCATTCCTGTGTTTTTAAAGCAATTTAATTTCAGTTCTGGAGGATTTCATGTGACCAGTAAAAAATATTTGAACAGAGTTTATCCTATGACTGAGCCAACTCTTTTTTTTATATAAATATAAACGCAAATTATGCTGTGATAGATGCTAGTAATATGTGATAGCATACTATAAAGTTACAATCTCAAAGATCTCTGTTTTGTTGTCTTTGGTGACACCTGGTGATATGTGAAAATTTGGAAAGGTTTTGGGATCTCACTTCCCAGAGATGCCCAGCTTCAAAGAGTGGAAAAGCAAATTTCTTTCATTAGTTCCACATGGGTGATGGAAAACAGTCACTAACTGTGGGCAGCTTGTGATTTTGCCTGGTAATGTCGCCACAGACACCCAGTTCATAATGCTGCAGGCCTTTCAATGGAACACAGGCTCAATCCCAACTGGTACCTCATTCAACAATCAATAGTGACAGACTTTTATTTTAATAAAGATATTTAAGATTATAACTTCAGTACAACTTTTAGAAATCTGTGCATTAAAGTATATAATACAATACAGTGTGTGCCATGCCTCTAATGTGCTGTGTGTTTTGTCAAAATGATAAAATATGACTGAGGCAAGTTCATTGTCCACATGCAAAGAAATACTGTAGATGCCAATATAATGTGTTCTTTGATACATGCAAGTCCAAACAAGCTTTGGGCTCTTCAAGTTTACATCTAAATTTGTTCCGGAAAATATACCAAAAAATCCACTGTCTTTCATGTTCATATTTACTGTATATGTAAACTTTAGAGTAGTGTTACATTTCTATTAAAGCTTAACATGTATTACAATATAAAATGTGTTGAGTTGTGTATGCTATTGCATAAAATGTGTAGTTTTGAGAAACAGGCGCACAGCAGTACATTGCCTAGTTTTCTATTCTGGTATTTGTGTCTGAACATGGGTTGTTTTTGGATACAGTTCTGTATCTTTTTTAAAAGCCACTTCTCATAAACATTGAGGTCATGTCTCAGTCAATGTGTCACAGCAGTCTGAGACACAGTTATACCTAAACAGGGCAGTTCACCCCAGTGGAGAATGAATGAAAGGAAACGTGCTGTTTGTGACAGTACAGCTGCAGTGCTCTTTATTGCTGAACTTGGCAGGAAAACACTCCCCTCCTCTATCCATCTCACACACCAACAGTAAACAATGTATCCTCTGTAAGTAAACACAAGTTCAGTACTGTAATCCACTCATGCTGTCACTACTGTACTCACCAACACAGCAGAGAATAACACAGACTCTACCACTCACACATCTGAGATACAGACTATCATACAGAATAAATTACACATGAAGTAATACAAAAGTGATAATAGGAAGATTCCAATCTGTCAACATGTCAAACTGTTTGTACTCTATATAGAAGAAGTTCCAAAATGCAAAACCAAATAAGTAAGTAGTTCAGAAAAAATATATTTCAAACATACATTTTGGTTTAAGCAACAGTACCAGCTTCTTGAAATAGTACATGCTGTGTAACATGAACATAGAATACATTAAGAATGCCATTTAATGATATTTGTACAGTTCTGTGTCCAAGGCATTTTTTGTGTGTCTGTTATTTTATCATAAAAAATAAAATATCCTAATACTCAGCTCTGGATTATAACACTATTGCTATTATATGTATGCTCACTTTTTTTTCAGAGTCACAGTAGTAAATAGGTAGTTTACATGCTGTACAATATGTCACATTTGGTTGTCAGAGATGAAAGCGTCTTCTTTTTTTTAAAAATATTAAATCTCTACCAATGTAGGGTCGACAGTGAAACGGCTTGAAAAGAACACACTGTGCTGTCGTAACTGTCACACTGGTCAGAGGTCTGTATGATTAATATGTTACTCAATATCAACAGTGTAACTACAGAGAATAGACAAAGAGGGAAACACTGATTTAAAGTATGCTCCCATTTTATCCATCCCCAAAAATACCTTAATTTCTAAATAAAATCAAAAATCAAATCACATGTACTCTGATGTATTTCTGAGATGCACACAAAGATTATAAAAGAAGAGGACGTGGCCTCTGGGTTTGAAAGTGAAGCCAATGTTGTAGTTCCTTAAAACTACATTCCTCTTTCTAATGGCCACTGGAGGGCAACTCCCCTGGTGACAAAATTAAGTCTGATTGTATAGAAGTCTATGAGAAAATGACTCAACTTCTCACTTGATTTATCAGCACAGTAAACATTTCCCTAAAGAGTTTAAAATCACAATCACTAGTTTCAAGTGTTCAACACAGCATAATGTTAATTTTGCAATTTATGGTCCCTACCTTGTGATTGACAAGTGCAACCACAGCAACCAGTTAATCAGGCTACAGATGTAGCAATGTGTTCATATGGTGTTTTTAGTTCATGAAATGAACATTATATCGGATGAATATGTGGAGGTGGCCTGTAGTGAGGAACCAGCAGAAATCTAAAAACTTAACTTGCTAAAAGATGCTTTATCTATTATTGTATGATTGAGTCGTGCCATTTACAACAACACCTCTGTGCACAGCCTGCCCAGCACCGAATAGCAAAGTCAATGAGTAGCTGGGAAGAAAATCAAGCATTTAGCAGGTAAACATTCACATACTTCTTTCAGAAGTTGGTGGAGACCAAACCTGAGCTACCAAGCTTCTATCACCCTGTGTTATTCTGCCACCTTGTGGACAAAAACTCATAAATGCAGCTTTAAGTAAAAAAAACAAAAAAACATCCTGTCTTAAATTTTTACAACTTTTTACAACATCAATCTTTGATTGAACAGTTGATTTAGTTCTTAGACATCATATATAAATTAACTCAGTGTATTGACCCGGTATGCTGCAGATTCTTTCATTTCAAATGAATAGACATCTGTCAGCTGTTCATTAGGTGCTCCCTGTCATTAGAAACCAATAGGAGTGATAATGACCTGTAAACTGAGAGAATACTCATAACATGATACGATATTTTGTGTGCTTAAGCCAGTTCATCTGCAGTGATTTCCTTTCAGGCTGCAGAGGTGTATTACAGTGTGAGTACAGTGGGTATAACTCAAATGCCAAATATGTTGTGCTTGAAAATAAATTCAAGACAATGACAATGCTGATAAAACACAACTCTTTGGTTCAATTAATACCTCTGTTTCCTTTACAGTATATCCCGTTCTATAAGCCTGACACACATTCGAAATTCAGAAGCCGTTCTGAAATCAGTTAATATATTTCACAGGCTTGAGCGATCCCATCAGCTTTGGTCAAATCGAAATTCAAGCAGTTTACTCAGTACAGCATCTTAGTGTGGACTGGAACACAGCAAAAAATAAAAACCTCAATTGTGCTGCATTTCCCCCTTTATAACAGTTAACGTCATCACGCTAGACAAATAAATAACTCAGTAGGAAACACATAAACAGTGCTACATTGTTTCAGAGAAAAAAGGTAGAAAACAA
>CAFUXE010000329.1:405128-422849 GCA_903364295.1 Serranus cabrilla
ATGTGAGGTTGAGTGTGCTCAAAAGGTGAACTGGAGTTGTTATCGGCTACATACAGCAGCTGGCAGATGAAGGATGTGTGTGGCATGTGGATGATGATGAGGGCCGTGTTTATGTCAGTCCTATTTCCTCCAGCACGCTGCGCGGCGTCTCTGCTTCCTGTGGAGGGAGAGAGGAACCACAGCTCCAGTCAAGTGCTCAGTGAGATACACACCACACAGCAGCAGATTTCAAAAGCATTGACTGGCATTACTCAACTGTACACACACACACATACACACATAGTGTGGGGACACATTTTATCTGGTGTGATGTCACCACTATCTTAACAGCACAAGTTGTCACAAGTTGTAGAGGAATATTTCACAGACATGGTAACCATAAAGTTGTTAAAGCTGCAAAAATAAATAAATAAAAATACATGGCTCATACTAAGGAGCCTCCAACTCTGTTTATTTTCCAAACTCCACTTTTAAATATGGGGGTTTGAAACTACAGCTGATTGTATTAACAAAGTGGAATTATATAATATTAACCTATGTATATCAGTGTTGAATCAAACAAAACATAAATATAAATACCAAATTCTGCATCAATATTTGGGAATTTGATGGCACAATTACTGGTTAAAAGTGCCCTGTGGAGTTTAATTTAGTCAGTTAGAAGTTAGTTGCACATATGCAAAGGTAAGATGTCCATGTCTTCTTTTATTGTAAAGCAGGTCTAGGTACTGTATAAATTCTGTATCAAGTATCAAAACATTCAATCCACAGGGAAATGTACACAGCGTTCAGAAACTGTGTTTAAACGAGCTGTCAGCACTTCTGTTGCAATATGGTGTCACTACTATACTGGTAGGTGTGCTGCTACAATGCTGTTACAGTCGTTCCCTGGCTGCAATGATGATGCAGAAATGCCAAGAGGGCAGATTCAGAAGACTGGAAACAACTGAGCAATCAGAGCAGACTGGGCTTTATCTGGAGGGGACCTTAAAGAGACAGGTACTAAAACAGTGTTTCAGATAGAGGGAGACTGTATGAGAAAAACAATGTGTTTTTTTTAAACACTGAAGCATGTAAACCATAGTTCCTTGGTTACATGTGTTTGCTTTCTTACAGTCTTCTTCTTAGTCTTTGCAAACGTAGTGCAATGCAACTATCATGAAAGTGACAGCAGGAGTTTATTGCACAGTGCACATGCATGTGCATGATAAAAGCAAAGCAGGGACCCACTAGTAAAAACAACTCTATGGTAATACTAGTTGTCAAGTACTCCACAGGGGACCTTTAAAGCTGCATTTATACAAGTTAATATCAAAATTTTACGTAAAATTAATACTACAATCAGTTAAGTTTCATGAATCAATATTTCTTGTATTTATATGTACACACACAAGAAATAAAACAAGATGAAAGATGCATTTCCGGTCATAATGCATCTTTACTAATATCTACTTTCACAGCAGACATTAAGTCTTGTCAAAGCAGAAGCACAGATGTAAATAATAACATTAAAGATGGTTTCATCCCATCAAGTCCCAGCGAGCCATGTCAGTGAGCGAGCATGCACAATACCAGAGCTCTGGAACTGGGTCACCTAAATGGAATGGAGCCATCATTCATGTTATTAAGTGTGAAAGCAGCCTATCGGCCTACATACTTCAACCAATTACTTGATATTTATTTATTTATATTTCTGTCCATGCTGTATAATGTATCACAAATAAAGAATGACAACAAAGACAGTGCAGAGGAAAACATCACGTAGCTTGTGGCAGAAATAAAGAGAAGCACTTACTTTGGCATCCTAAAACAAGGTTGAGCACAAAGTAAAGAGAGGAGTTGCATCAGAGCAGTACCACAGAAATACTGTCTCATGGTAAGAGGAGAAAAACAACCCACTTCTGAAGTGTCATTTTATTCTCAGTGCAAAATGTTCAGCCCAGATCTTGAAACGTAAACTATGCATTATTCACCGATTATGGGCTTTTCTCTTTTAGGGCAGATGTAGCTGGAATGAGGAGTCCCCTGACGTCTATAATGTAGGCTAAACATCTTCATCTGCAAAGCAAATGGAGCTCGGCACCATTCAGCGGTGAGGGTATCGGGTTTGTTTACGACAGAAGAACAGTTGCAGTAGAAACTAAATTTACGAAATGCGTCACATGTAGGAAAACACACAATAAGCAGCTACATTAAAGAAAGACACCAGTGTGCTTAATTGACAAATAATCACAAACAATTTATTATCTATTGTATACATTAATAAAAAATAACCTATAACGGTCCCAGTTGGACACTGATGAACAAAGACAGATCATACAAAACATTTTAAGTGCTTAGTCAGTGTGCATTTATATAAATTATAAGGCTGATTTCAAGTGTGTTTAATGTCTTATTATTATGTGAAAAGCCCTTAGTTAATCAGTGCAAAGAGAGAGTATTTCTTTAGCATTAGCATCCATCCCACTAATACTACTTACCTTGAGAACAGGCTTTTTGCTACATTTAAATGGGAGAAAGTCAGTAGCTATAAATAATTTAAAAGATTAAAAAATAACACTGAAACTATTCAAAAGCTATTAGGGCCTTCTTGTGTTTTCTCTGGTGTGAACTAAGGTTTGTTCTGATTTAAAAGAACTCACAGTAAGGACCAGCTACAATTCAAATACATATGGTTTGAAGAGAGAAGACAAACACAAAAGTGTAACTGACAAATCCACAAGACACATGGTACAGAAACAAGACCAGTGAAGGAAAATGATGAAATACAACACTGATTGAATGGACTCCTGGACATAACAAACACTGAAGTGATGAGTCTAGAGTCTGTGTTGAAGTACCAGCAGAATCCACATGATTGTTTTACGTGTTCTGGTGTGTTCACACTTACATACCGATGCCTTCAACACAGTCAGACATATTTGTGCACCACAGGGGGCAGACTTCCCCCACACATTTTCAGTGCCAACAGCAAAAATAAATATAAAAAGTAGGAATTCTGGGAAGAACACCCATCATGAGTAAATAATTATGATATGACTTATGTAATATCAGTCTGATAACCTTGGTGTGATAAATGTGACCAGTCTAAAACCAGTGTTTCCAATCAGGTGCCATTATGATCCAATAGTGTGCTGATTTTATTTCAACCAGAAACTACAGCAGCTGAATACGACTGGTTTTAATGAATTAGTAAATCTGCTGCTTACTGACATTTTTTTAATATAGTAAAAAGTGTTGTTGAGGTTGAAGGTTCCCTCTTCATCTGGGAAATAGGCTCAACAAAAAAAATGCTTAAAACTCTTCAAAACTTTGAATGCAAACCTCTCACAGAGCCCACTTTAAGCTCCACTTCCCTTTGTCAATAAAGGCCAAGTGGTTTAAAGCCCTGAAGAAAATCAGCGATGCCCCAGTTCTGGTTCGTGCACCTCATTTTAAACCATTCTGGGCATTTCGACCAAGGATAAAATGGTTCAGAACCCAAAAAGTTGGTCCCCAGATGGAACATAAAAACAACCTGTAATATTCTCTGACCTGAGGTAATAACATCAGTGGGCGTATCATCCACAGGTTGGAAAGAAAAGGATGGAGTCTAGCAGTAATACCCTTGCTTGTTTTTTGGATATGTCCAAAAACTTGCAGGTAATTAATGCAACTGCCATCTTACCACTACTCTTTACTTCTGTTGTGCGAGGCTCATCATTGATTACAATGCTCTGCTCAAAACTGGTGGAAGTAGCTCAAGGAAAAAGTGAAGAAATGCACCTTGAATTAAAACTCTTGGGTCATGATGGCACATGATACAAACTTTGGTTTTTACAGTGGTAATAATAAAGAGAGATTTTTAACTGGTGTAATGAAACCAACGATAAATGGACGAATGAAAGGCATGTAACAATATGTCACCACCACATGAATTACATATTATCAATAAACACATTGATGAGTAACTTCTTCATTAATGGACAGCACTCCAAAGTTAATCTTCAAGCCTCAGTAACAGATCAATGATCATCAGAAGAAATGTCTAATCCGGCCTAATGTTTCACCTTTTACTGTGGGTTTAAATTTACTTGTGACAATATCGTATCACGACTGTCACATATGGAACTATATTGTTACACCCCCGAACCAATGGCAGTGACAGGTACTGAGGGGGCAGAGAGAAAGGTGCCAGGCACTGAGGAGCTCAGCATGCAGGGTGGAGAGCAGCAGCAGCAGCAGCGACGCCAGCCAATCAGTACACAGGCACATTAAAGTACTCATGACGGGGCTGGGGAAGAGAAACGCACACAGCTTAGAAAACAAGACAACACTGAGTCCTAACAGTCACTTCATTCACAGGACATGCAGGAGACAGTGCAGCAGGCTGGAGGCTTCACATAAAGGGACAGTTTTTGATTTTTTTAAATGGGGTTGTAAGAATGACTTATCCATTGTAAGTGTATAGCTACAATAGACAGTGGGCGGCAGCTCAGAATCTTTCATCAAAAATGTGTCCTTTTTATAAAAGGATGACGCTTGCAGCCATTAACCTGGTTACCAAAGTAAGGACACACCAGGTGAAAGACTGGCACGAACTGGAGTTATAAATGGAACAAGAAGTTTAAGTGATACACAATTTTCCTGTGTAAACATTTTTTATGTGTCAATTGCCAAAATGCCTACTAATGAGCAAAAGAAAAATATTCATCAAAACGACACGTTTACTGTGCACAAACCCCCTGTGGGTTCTGTGGTTATTTAACAGTCTGATGCTGGCTGCACTGAGTGTAACTACCATTTCTGCCACGTGTAATTGTGGCTTGACAGGGCTCAACATCACTGCATCTAAAACTGGACTCTTTGGAGTGTGAAGTGCAGTCATCCATGCCACTTGAGAGTTTGGTGCACTCATGACTTGGTTCAGTATCTGCATTTTGTTTTTACTGGAGATAAAAAAAAAGAATTATCGCCGGGGGAGGATATCAAAAGCAAAGATAAGGTAATATACTGTCTATGGATAAGTACCTCATACAACCACATCAAAAAAATCCAAAGTATTCCTTTAAGACAAATTAATCACACCACTGTTCCACGTTTATCTATTGAAGGAACAGTTTTTGTTGTTGGAAACTGCTTGCATTTCCTAAAATGTCAAACTATTTCTTTAACGTGCATTTAAACTGAATAGATTAATAAGGACATTTCCTTTACTACTAATAATACAACTATAGGTCAAAGTCATACAAACTCAACTTTTTTATGTCCATTTTGTGACAGTATAAAATTCTGCTCACTCAAAACGTTTCATTTTTCAAACTATTGGAAACTAACAGGCGTGGAAACACTTAAAATAGTGCACTGTCCCATGCTTATTACATTCACCTGAGGATGCACAGTTAAGTATTGCCTATTCAAACTGCAGAAATGTAAATGTAACATATAAATACATATAAACATCTTGAACAAGACGGTGCCAACAGAATGTTACACATAAATGAAAAACAAACACAAACAGACTAAGACAGACTTTGTTTTCCATACAAACACTTATTGTCAGCTGTGGAGGGACCTGATCCAGCAGGACCTGAGCTACAGACAGACTCATATATACGGTTAGAAGACTGACTATAAGGCTCTAGCGGCCTAAATCCACAAACACAGAGTATTCACCTCAGCAGGCCTAATTCTGGAAAAGACCAGAGGACTCAGAGACCATATTTGGGACCATGACACCTGTGAGGCAAACATTTTCATAAGGACAAATAAACAGAACAAAGCACCACTGGTCAATCTCTCAGGAACCTACAGGTTCTACACATCTACGGTTTGTGCTCGGGGAGCTCCACCACAATAACAATGCCCTCTTCATCGGGACGTCTCTGCTCAATTTATATCTTGTGTCTCACATGCAGAATGGAGCTGAGCTGGAAATCTTCTGAGGCGTCATTATATTTGGTGCTCGCTGGCACCAAAGTAATGACCAGCTCCTGAGAAATGTTTCATTAAAGGCTTATTAAAAATACTTCAACCAAATCCCCTGTGGTATGTTTTCCACGTAATTACTGCACTATGCTCTTACTAATGCCTTAAAGCCAGAGGCACTCCTTACAGATTTGCTCCAACTCAACCCTGGAAATATATTCACAAACTTACATGAGTATCATGTTGAGGTTTTTTAAGATTTCAATCACTCTTTGGCATTAATCATAATGGTATGTCCCTGTTCACAAACATTTGACAAAACATGAGGAACTTCTGCATCTCACTGTTGCATAATGGTCATTTTGAGTTGAATAACTTTGTAAAAAAAAAACCTGCAGAATGAATTAGTAAATGTAAAATACTGTTGCAACGGGTTATTGCTTTTCCACCATAAACAAACAAATAGGAATCATTGATCTGAGCATTTTCATTCAGTGCTGTTAGTAAAACTAGAGGCTAGTCTTCACACAGGCAGCATAACTCCTTCACTTATGCATGAAAACAGTAAAGATTAAAATTTGAAATACATTTTAAAAAGGTGACTTCTAAAGGAATTACAAGTAACTGCCATGAAAATGGAAAAATAAATCTTCATCTGCTACAATAATGTAAAAAGACAGTTTGGGGTTATGCTGCCTGTGAGTGAAACTGGGTGTATTCAGACATGTTCTAAACATTCATGTTTGAGTGCATGCCTGTTAGGACCCGTCCACTGCATCGTGTATTTTTAGCTCAGAGTTATGAGACAGAAGTACATGCAGGTAGTCCACGGCACGCACAACTGGAAACCCATGCTGACTGACTGACTGCACCAGTCTAGTAGTTACCAATTGCCTGGATGAAGGCACAGATGGGCTCTAGGCACATTACAAGATCTCCTCATTTGGCAAACTTCCCCAGTCTTCACTCTGGCTCTATAAATACAGAATTGAGCCAATCAGAGACTTCTCTCCCTCTCACGAAAAACGTGGATTGGCACACTTTGAGGTTTTGACCCCATTTCTTTCAAAGTGAGAATATTAGCTACACGGATTAAGATAGATACTTACTTCATCACAGCATAAACTTGGCTAAATTAAGAACTTTCTTGCCTTTTAAGATCACAGCACAGACTCTTCTCTACAGTCCAGCTACCTGGCGGTGCTGTAAATCAATGAACAGCTCTGCAGTTTGTCCTCAGGGATTATGGACTTGGCTGGGAAGCAGCTGCCTCACAGCGAATGGTTATGGGCCACATTTTGTTTCCTTACGCTTCCTGACTTAATGCTTATTTCATAACTTACTTTAGGCCACTCTATAATCAAAGTTTGTTAATGAGTACAATTTCTAACTTTCTGTATACATACAGCATTACTGCACATGCAGCAAAATGAGAAAGATGAGCAAAATAATGAAGATTGATTAATCACTTATCAATGACTTTTAAGACTGAATATGAAAATGTAAACAACCTGGCAGAGGTGCAGTTCAAAATTTAACTATATTATATTATTATGATGGTATGATACGTTAATGCACTATTGCATAAAGCAAGATACATAGACAACAGCTTATTTTAAGGTTGGATTTATCTTTTAAGGTGCTGGACAAGACATTCAGAACATTAATATAGCAGTAAACAAGCAGAGAATTTCACACCCTTCACTGCGTGTTGTAATCTGAGTTTTTCTGTACTTTGTTTTGGTAGCCGGGCTGGCCGCGTGCACATCAGTGTGTGTGAGTCTTTCTATTTGAAACATGGCTTCTGCGTTAAGCGAGCACACCACCTTGGGTCGGAACGGCGGCACTGCCGAAGCCACGTTGGCCTGGCGAGTGTGAAATAACCCACATTAAGACTGTTACTTCTGTCTGCACTGTTGCCAATGAAGCGCTGTAGCAGTTAGCACCACAGATAACACGGCTGTCCTGACTGACAGAGACAGTATGCCATCATCAGCCAGGTCTCCAGTGAGTGTGATTTAACCCCAGATAACGCTATTAGCTCTGTCTGCACTGTTGTTATTTTCAACACTGTTAACAACACTCGCTCAGCCACCTCCATGTTTGCTTGGGACTGAATGTCTATCAAACTCTGGTGAGAGCTGTGTGGAAGCAATCCCAGCTCAGACTACATTTTGTTCTGAAATGAGTGTACAGCACCTTTAAGTAAAAGCCTTGCTGATACATCAGCAGGCTGACATAATTGGCCAATATTAGATTATGTCATTACATCGATAACAGTGTACATGTTAGAAAATATGAAAAATTATATATTTCTAGGCACATCTGATGAATAGTTTTCTAATTTCTACTTTATCCAGCAGCACTCATTGTTGTTACTTACATTTGGTTATTTTTAAGCAGCAAAATATTCTGCCAGAGTATTAATCTTTGTAAAAAATTATTACATTTCAGGAACCTTCCCCAACAAATTGGGTAAAGTATGTAAAACAAATTCCTCCAAAATCCAGTATTGTCATTCGCGCCAGTCTACGACACCATTCCCCATTGGATGTTAATGGTTTGTCAGCAGTGACCTGATTTTGCTTCCCAGAACTCATTAGCAGTGGCCTTTTGGTTCACTGACTGACTAAATGTTGAGCAAATACAGCAAACCCATCACCTGCTCAAAACTACTGTGTATTTCCAAAAGTTTGCCTCTTTTCCCCCCCATGTGTATTCAACATTAAAACTGCCTTTAAAAGACACTGAATTCTTTTTCACAGTGGGCTGTTTTACATTGTTTAACGAAACGGAAACACAGCTGTGGCGTTTGTTAATTTACTGCTGAATATGCTTTCGGTCAGAATACTAATTGCAGTGACACTGTGGTTTTGCTGCCTCTACATGAAATGCTAATCTGAGCCAGAAGTGTTTGTTTGGTCTCAGCAGTGCAGACAATGAGGCTTTGTTTCTGGAGCGCAACCTGAGCTCTCCTCACTTCAACCATCAAATAAGAAAAGGGATGTTTGGGATTTAGAGAATCAAAGCATTTGAAGTATTTTTAATCACACTGAAAAAGAAAACATGCTTGAATATAAAAAGCAGTGTAAGAAATAACTGCCAACTATGGAATGTTTCTCTATACTTTTAGTATTAACATTGTTTCATGTAGATATGCTGCTAAAGAGGAGTTATTGGTTAGATCCTAGGATTACAGTTACATTACATATATCAGGGTTGTTGAAGTCAGTATGAAGCAGAAAAACACAGCAGCAACTTGCATATTTACTGTGTATTCCTGACACGTGGCATATTGCTGTTGCTGGTGTGTTGTTTCTGCTCCCTTTAGTGTTGGTAAATCTACAGTACATCTAAGGCTACTGATCTAACACTACAGCGGGGGTTATTTGGGCTTTTACAAACTGTACCTGCAAACAGACGCATCTGAAAGTCTATATTCTGCAAATCACAATAGTAAAAGAATACACAAGCAAAGAGAGAGAAAAGTCAGCTGGAATCAAGACGAAGATCAAGCAAATTAAATATGAGACAACAAAGCACAGTGAAGCCAATGAAATGAAAATCACAAGATATAAAGCAGCTGTCACTTTGTGAAAGGAAATCTAATTTAAAAACATCTCAATTTCTCAAATGTTTTTAGTACCTCTGCTTTTACTTTTTTGTGATACAAGCATTCTGGCTGACTTTAATACAACTTAAAAGTTGCAAAGCCCAGCACAAAACGACAGACAAACGCTCAACAAAGGAGACAAGAGCTGAAAGTCACGGGAGCTAAATACAGCTGGTGTCAAGAAAAGATTTTTCATCTTGGAACATATATAAACAAACTACCTCGCCCATTCTGCCTATAGTTTAGAACATATATAGGACTGTAACTGTATAACCACCATATGAGCCTACATCCATATCAGAAGTTTTCTCTCTCTTCCAGTATCAGTCGGGCTCTAGTTAAAAAGCCTTCAACTGATGAAACGAGGGGTGGCGTTTATTGTGAAGTAGTCATAGGAGGCACAAAGGATTCTTCACAGGTTATCGCTGACAGCAATTGTTCATTTTCTGTTTTTGCAAGGTAATCATGATGTGAATATCATTTGTCCTTGTCTATGGTACCTTGTGTACAACTTTTTCCATGTGACAAATTCAACGAAAAGATGGTAAAAAATGTCAACAATACATTTTTACATATCATACTAGCAGATATAATAAAAAAAATAAATATTGCAAATATTGTTTTTGGCTGAGGTAGATAAGTTGGTGCATGGATAAAAACTAAATGAGAAAGAGTGCAATAGAAACAGACGTAAAAGGTATTAAACTATTCTAGCTGTTACCACCAGTAACCACATACAGTATGTCATCAAATAACCAAGACTGAAACCTTTAGAGATTGTACTTTAAGTGAGGAAGCAGCACTTGTGAAAAATACCCTATTTCCATTATTTGGAAAAAAAAAAACACACAAATGTTGAAAGGGTAAGATGGCAGATTACTAATGAAGTAGAGGAGAGAGAGAGAGAGAGAGAGAGAGAGACAACATCATTAGTATGAAACCAGTATTGTTCCCACACTGATCCTTACCCACACTGATCCTTACCTCCTGTAGCAAGTCTGCCTGCTCAATGGCCTTCAATACATTCTTTTTGGATGTCTCCTGAGCTTCTCCACCCAGCAAGAACTCATCCAGAATGAAGTAAGCCTTCTCAAAGTTGAAAATAATGTCTAGCTCACAAACCTGTAGTTAAGGGGAAAGATTACTATGAATAGGTGGTATTTTCTGTCAACTGCATTGGATATACAACATAAAAAAGAAGAAGAGAGGTCAGAAACGCACACTTCCAAAGTACTTGTCCAGCAGCTCCACATATCTGTGGATGATCTCCAGTGTGATGAGCTCATTGTCCTGGTCCTCTATGGCACAGCAGAAGTACAGGCTGGCATATCTGCAACACACAGACAAACTAGCCAATTTTAACTTACAGCATTTAAAAAAACATCTTTATTTTAAAAAACTGCAACATCATCCTGATACACATAAGAAGAGCTGACTTTATGCATTTTTATCACTTGGACAGGATCTCCAGTGAAATATACTGTCTCCCAGCTCTCTGTGATAGTGCTGAGAGAGCACTTCTGCCATTATTAAGGATTGCTGTTTACTGTGTATGGGGTATTCATTTAAAAGCCAGAAGCCGGATGCAGAAGGCTGTATGAGTTAAGCCTAATTCTGCCATGCTTCTTTATCCCTGATAATCCCTAAGGCACTCTTTAAGCATGTGATGATT
Organism: Serranus cabrilla; assembly: GCA_903364295.1. Classification (NCBI taxonomy): domain Eukaryota; kingdom Metazoa; phylum Chordata; class Actinopteri; order Perciformes; family Serranidae; genus Serranus; species Serranus cabrilla. The sequence continues at coordinate 416,321 of CAFUXE010000329.1, forward strand.
GGCTAATAAAGGAGCTGGTCAGTTGATCCCTCACAACCAGCAGGGTAAGGAGGGCACAATGGACTCGGCTGTGTTTTAGAAAGACAAGCATGAAATACTTGAGCAAGTCTCAAAGTCAAAAGGACTTGAACTCGTTGGCTTTATCGATCTGATTCATGAATTGTTTCAGGGTCCTCTCCATCCTACTCTGTGTAAGTGAATGCAAAGCACAGCCAAGTTCAGGAAACACAAAGGGTTCAGTTCAGCTGTTCAGTTGTCTTTTGAAACAGCACTTTTACTGTAGCTGACTCATAGAACAAACCAGCAGCAGCACAACAAGAGAAGGATAAAGGGTCAAAACTTTAAAGGAAATCCATTATTCTATGCAGCAGAAGTTATGAATAGAACTTGCTTCTTAATTTGGCATTTGGCATCCTGATGACAAAGTTTGATCCTTTTGTGTAGGACTTTTGAAGGTTATAGTTTCTGTGTGGCCCATGGTAGGGGGCTCATCACTTGAAGCTTCATTTTTAATTGACAAAACAAAAGGTGATTTAACTTGGCAAATACATCAGCAAGAGGAGTTCCACAGTCATTGGATTCTGCCTTATCTCCTCTCCCAGATTTGGATACATTTTGAGGATTAGGATTGCTAAAACCTGGCTGTATGTCTACATGAAGCAATGCTTAAAGCCAGAACAATTATATTCAGGTAGTCCACTGACAGAAAGTTAATTGACAACTAATTTGATAACTGATAAATCACTTAAAATTTTGTTGATAAAAACAACAATACAGCTATTAATTCAAGCACTACTATAAGTTGCATTTCCATCCTTACAGCTGTGCTACATTAAATATTTACACAAATGACATACATATACTGATTTCATTTCTTAATCACATGAAAGTAAATGTTATTGTGCTCCAATAAATTATGTTTTGTGACAGCAGTTCACAAGCACAAAGTTCGTGTTTCAAAATGTGTCACCTGTTTACTTAACCACACTAAAATTCAAGTGTTTTTATTGATTCCCAGCACCCATAGGGACCCTGAAAAAAGGCTGAGTAGCTGTTTCTGGTTCAGTTCAATTGCTGTCATTCCCCATATTCCCTGCCCCTCTCTTTCACTGTCACTGACTGTCGAATTCAATGAAAGGCAGAACATGGCCAAAAAATAATCTTAGATTAGAATACAATTAGAATACATGTAAACTGTGGGAATTATAACTGTCATTTTTCACTACTTTCTAAAAATTCAAAGACAAAATGATTAATGGGGGAAAAAAAGAAAGAAATTAATTGCAGATGAATAGATAATGACATCAATTAATTGCCGCCCTAAACATGCTACACGTCCTCAAGAAGACATGCTGTGTTTCCAAACAATAGTCGTGTTACTATATTTCATAAGGTGTAATTGTACACCATGGATAACCTTAACATCAAGCAGCAGCAGCAGCAGCAGCAGTTATTGTCTTTTTTATACTACAAACTACTTCCACTGGGGCCCAGTTGACTTTGGGGTACACCTCGCACATTCAAATCAGATCTGAGACGATAACACCATGATTTTCACCATAATTCAACCAAAAAACAGAAAAACATTTTTTAAATCATGTTCTTGAAGAATTTTTTGTTCTTGGACCCCTTTCCTTTAATACCTTTCAAAGGTGTTGTTCATTATTATTTAACAGTCAGGCAGCTGTATCCAAGAACACTCTTTTGACATGTGAGTAGGTGGGACATTCTTCTTATTAAGACAATAGCAGAGCTGACAGCTACACAGAACTATGTAGAAAAGATTTATTCTCACCACTAGATCCAGAGGCAGCCCCCCTAATCACTGATACTGTCAGGCCTTAATTTGAGTCTGCTGAAGTATTTTAGACACATGCAAAAACTATACATGAGTTTACTTTCCGTAAATTCCTTTATCTCAGACAGTGATTTAAGGTTGTATTTGGTGGTCACACTGCCATACGTAAGAGGAGTCACGGAACGTATCCAAAGAAGCATGAAAAAGCACAATATCAACACACCGGTCAAACCACACACAACACTCCGTCAAATCCTGGTTCACCCTAAGGACAAAATACATCCAGAAAACAAATGCAACACCATATATGAAATACCATGCCAATCATGCAATAAAACATACATCAGGGAGACAGGGAGGAGTTTCAGCACAAGGAAAAATTAACACAAAAAGGAGTGTGAGAAGGAGACTGCAACAAGACAAACAAGAGCAATAAAAGAAAAGGCACAACACGAACAACACAAGTCAGCCATCACCGACCATTGTAAAATAGAAAACCACATCATGGACTGGGAAAAGGCCAGAGTCATCCACACCGAACAAAACAAACACCAGCGCTGGATCAGGGAGGCCATAGAGATCAGGAAGCGGGGCCCACAGACCACCAACAGGGACGAGGGAGCATACATGCTCTCTCCTACCTGGAGCAGCATCCTGGAGGGGGCGAAATGACAGCGGAGGTGGTGTCCCGGCTGTCAAATCTGACAGGTGGGACACACCCTCTAGTAACACCAGCTGATAAGACGCGTGACACATCAACACTCGTGTGACACTCTGATGAAGGCGGAAGCGTCCGTCGAAACATGTCAGGTAAAATACAACCTTAAATCACTGTCTGAGATAAAGGAATTTACGGAAAGTATTCAGAAAAATAGACAGTATGAACTTAATCAAATCATATACATGAGTTTGTTGTGCGATTGTGCAAAGACACTAACTGGGCAGCACCTCCAGTGCCGTGTTTGTCTGTCCCACTGGGTCACCTGGGTTCATTCATAGTCTGCCTGTCTGTCTGTTGGCACGGCAACAGGACATAATGAGGCAAAATTAATGCTCATTCTTATTGTTAGTCAAGATGACTTTGTCTCTTTGAGAACACTCTCTCCTGCTTCCATAACCGAGGCGTGTCTATGAATGATAGGTCAATGAATCGCCCAGGGAAGTATGAAAAATTCTATTCTGTGAGCATTCAACCAGAAAACATTTTGTTCATAAACAAGTCCCAATTCAACCCACCTCTTATATACAATCTTGAGGTCTCTCCACTCCAGAAAGCTGCACATTTTGGGCTTTCGAGCCAGGACCGTCTGCACCAACTCTCTGGTGATTTTCTTTTTCTCCTTATCAGACAAAGGCACGTACCATTTCTGAAGCCTGAGCTTGCCTTGTCGACTGAACAGAAGCATGAACTGCATCTGAAATGAAGAGATGAGAAAAAAACACACAGAGGAGCTGTGAAACACAATAAGAATGTGAGGAAGGAGTGGGTGGGTAAAGTCATTCGCATAAAGAGACACAAAACAATCAAAAGAATACATCTAATCACTTTTTATATCACACCGGATGTCGACTTCAAGAGCCAGACTGATTCTGACAACTTCAAGCAAACTGAGGAAATTATTACTGTATGACATGTGGGAGGTGCTTCAGAAATTAGCAAGATGCAAGACAAATTACATATTATCAGCTCCATCAAACTCAGGAAATTAATAACATGATTTACGCAGTCATTTCACTGAATGTCAGTAGCAGGTTTAGCTAGTTGTTAAGCTGTTTGTGTGGTCTGCTGCCATGTGTTTAAGACAAACAGCGCACCGTTTAACTTCATTGTCAAATTCAGCCTGTAGTTTACCAGACATATCCCACATTTGCAATTCAAGACACATTAATATCATAAAACTGTTCATTCATAACCAGTTACAAAGCCAGTTCCCCAGTTAACGTAACACTAAAAACATGACTGAAAATATCATTTCGCACTAACCGTTACCTACACAACCTAACGGAAGTACCGTTAACACCGTTAGCCTGTTCAGCCACCGCCTAGCGTCTTTTAAATACGACATGCGACACAGAGTGTATTTATATTTTAATATGAAGGGTAAATTAATACACACTCAACACTTCTTACCTTGAAGAACAACACTGTATTCCCCTCTGAAGAAATGAAGTACTCAGCGCCACCCTGAAACACAGACAGCCAGCTGAGCTTCTGATTGGCCAACGAAGTGCCCACAACGTTGTTCATTGGCTAGAATGTTTTGATGTTCTCCGCCTCTTCAGACATTTAACTCGACATCGCGGATATGATTGGCTGGTAAGCACATCAATCAAACAGCAAGGCTGTTCTGCACATGAGAGGGAGCATCATGTTTAAATAGAGGCGGAATAACAATAAATACAAGTGTAAGTATAGGACTTTAGATGCCAAATAATGTGTTTGACATGGCTTCTGACGATGGTAAACATTACAAATATATACATATGCTCATATTAGATGTATGAAAAATAATACTAAACTAACATTTATCCATATAACATTTGGAGCCCTGATCATGCAGGGGACATCAGGACTTCAGGGTGGACAGTGGGACACTGATTCAGTCACTGACACGCTGACTTCCTCTCTCACTCACTCACCAATCAATAGTTACATCACAGCAAACGGAGAGACAAGTGGCCTCTCTGCTGAGGGCACCAGAATATTGACTTATCCAGGACCATTTTCTGTTTAACACAGTTGGGTCAAACTGTAGAAAAAGGAATATTTCAACATTTTGGAAATTACTGGATGTGTTTTGGATCATGATTAAGTTATTAGAATCCAAAGACACTCAAAAATAGTGACTCACTCAACATACACTAACTAAAAACTAATAGGACACAGAGGATTGTTAATTATTAGTGTAAATTAGTGCCCCTAAAGGCAGGAGATGAGCTTGTCCTCATACCTAAATGTAAAGGTTGTTGTTTTAAACATGTCGGTATCATTGTGAAACAGTTGCATGTTTGGTTAGGTTTCATAAAAGATCATGGTGTGGGTCAAATAGTTACCTCTGTTAGACTACTTCACTTCCATATGTAAGTTTATAAAATTCTTGTGCATCTGCCATGAAACACGTCATATTTACTTTAGCTACCAAGTTATGTTAACTTAAATTAGGTCAGCGTTGATTTTTGGTTTCACATGGAACATGTGTCCAGCCGATGTGGACTTTGTTGCTCTTTATGCTATGTCACCTGACTTCCACTTTTGCACCAGTCATAACTGGTGCGGCCACCAGAAGTCAAGGAAGAGGGGAGAACATTCTCAAAAAGGGGAAAAAAAGGAATATTTCCCCAAACTATGTCTCTGGAACCAAATCACACACATTTTGGCTATTCTATGTGATCTTCTTTGAAAAACTAACTCCTGGACCTGGTTGGAGGATTCCTGAGGAGGCCTGCCTTCCACTTTAAAAGCATATGACCTGGACCATGTCTACCATGTGATCCATGTATTCAAACACATTAGCAGGCCGTTATGTTGACATTGTCTTGAGTAGTATAGTGCTATTTTTATGGAGTGGTGATATTCACCACAGGTGCAGTACAATAGACAAGCCTGAGTGAGGTGTCTAAGGGCCAATAAAGAGTGTTGGATAAGGCCATCACAGGCCTGTGGATTAATGTAATCCTATCCACCATAGCGTTAGGTATCACACACTCACCACATTCCAGCACAGCCTGAAGAAGAAGATGGAGGTCACTGCTCGACGTGCTGCTGTGCTGTTCCTCCTGCTCCTATCTCAGGGTAAGTCACTGTGCATCAGGATTATCATTCAATCATAGTGCACTTTGTCTGCCTTAAAAAGCAGGGAGATGGGATTGTTGTTTTTTTGCAACCATGTTAACCAAAGTACCATTGATTATGTTTTTTTGTTTTTCAATTGAGGTTTCTTCTGCAGATACACAAACTATAAAGAAAAAAATGTGTCATGATTATTGTCATGTTAGTCATAACATGCAAACAATTCATGAATTATTTTGGATTCATTTTGTCCTCTTTAGTTTCTTTGGTTTGGTTTTCATATTTCCATCTGCTTCTACATTTCATGCATCTGTTAATATGGTACAGCCCTGATTGATGTTCACTCACAGGAGGTAGGAGCACAATATCAAATCATCTGACAGAACTTTGAAATGTGATTTGAACTCTGCATTAACTCGTCCCTGTGTGCCCTTCAGGAGGAGGAGGCCGTCCAGGAGGAGGAGCTGCAGGAGGAGGACCAGCAGGTGATCGAGACATGGACATCAGACATCAAAGCCTGCACCTGTGACTGTGAGGCTGCTGGTTCGCCAACACGCATACCCACCGCTGGCCCACCTGTCCCGCCGACCTCCCTGCTGCCGCCGCCACCTCAGGGTCACTCACAGAACTGCATGCCAGGTGAGGGCACCATGTGGTCACATGACCTGGGTTGACTTGTAGTCCCCTGAGTGATTCATTAACAAGGATGTTGGATGTCCGTTATGCCTTCTAAAAAGTGATAAATGCTGGTTATGTGAAGGACAATGACAAGGTAAAAAACACCACATGTGTGAAGATTAATGATCGGCAGCATTGCATCCTGTGGATTTTTTTTAAGTGTTTCAGGCTCAGAGAGAGCTCCAGATGGTGTGATGGATCACACAGCTGATGTTAGCTGGCTGTGTCCTCACATGCACTCACTCTAATCTTGGCTCCGTCTC
>CAFUXE010000329.1:423407-466032 GCA_903364295.1 Serranus cabrilla
CACATGTGTGAAGATTAATGATCGGCAGCATTGCATCCTGTGGATTTTTTTAAGTGTTTCAGGCTCAGAGAGAGCTCCAGCTGGTGTGATGGATCACACAGCTGATGTTAGCTGGCTGTGTCCTCACATGCACTCACTCTAATCTTGGCTCCGTCTCAGTTCATCTCTGCAGCGGCGCACAATCACCTTCCATACCATCTTGATAACTTTTAATCATGTTTATACTTAAAGGGCCTTGATCTGTTATATAAATGTTTAAGAAATGAACAACTACCAGGAAGAGGACTGGTGCGACAAATGCTGGGGGATAATCTCATTACCTGTGCAGGAATGTGATGAGCAGATTAGGGAGCTCAAAATAGGTCATGCCCTTCACCTAATAGCATGATACTGGGCGAAGCAGCACACATCAGATGATGGCCCGATCATCAGCTTCCAACTTAACACGCAATCCTTCGAAGTATCACATCTTAGTGTGTACTAGATCACCACATGCAGGAAGTCTGCTCACAATACCTATTAAATTGCAATTTAAATGTTCTTTGACATCATACTTACCAAACTTTTTCAAGGCTGTATGATTGGATTTCCGTTGTATTTGCACTAAACAGTTTTAAAATTGCATTAATTGGGTATGACTCAAAAGCTGATAGTTTTATGTCTTCAATAAGCCATAAGACTTTTGATTTAGATTTTTTTTTTTACATCTTGACATACAACACTTTAAGTTGCATCTCAAATGAATTAGGTTACCATCTTTAAGTGGGTGTTTACTCCATTTATGTGGCATCTTCTGTTGTCCCTGCTGTCTCACCCTAAAGACCGGTCCCCCACTCCATCCCTCTTAAAAGTGACAAAATGAAAAGTAATTCTCTTCACTTATTTATGAAGTAAACTTTAGTCTTCTGAGTGTTATAAAAGCTTTAATGCTTTTTTCATGTCCTCCACAGAATGTCCCTACCACAGAGCTCTGGGCTTTGAATCTGGATCTGTGACCTCAGACCAGATCAGCTGCTCCAATCAGGACCAGTACAGTGGCTGGTACTCTTCCTGGGTCCCCACCAAGGCTCGCCTTAACAACCAGGGCTTTGGGTACGTCATGACAACCTAGTTCTTGTTATTATCATAGTGAACTACAACAAAAGCCTATACTGTATATTGATTATCATCAGGTGTGCGTGGCTCTCCAAGTTCAATGACCAGCATCAGTGGATCCAGATCGACCTGAAGGAGGTGGGTGTGGTGTCTGGCATCCTCATCCAAGGCCGCTGTGATGCGGATGAGTGGATCACTAAATACAGCATCCAGTATCGCACTGTGGAAACTCTCAACTGGATCTATTACAAAGACCAGACAGGAAACAACAGGGTGAGTAAACAAAATACTAGTCAGCGTCGGCCTGTGGACACTGCAGATTCTTAAACTGCTTTATGCAATAAATAACAGTAAAGTTTATGAATTTGTTTAGACTTTATTAATACAGAATGACTGGCTTTTGTCAACAGCAGTTACAGTAAAAAGGATGATAAATGTCACAGTAACAAGTAAATGACAACACTAAACTGACTTCTAGACTTCAGACTTCTATGGCAGCACACACAGGAATCATTTGACCTACTGGCGACCTCACAGTACCTGCTTTGTCCGGTGGCGAGCGAGCATCCTGGGCATCAGCCAAAACAGTTGCGTGAGGATCACAAGACTGAACATGATTAACTGTGATCAATATTAAAACGTCACCATACTTTGACCTTACAGCCTCAGTTATGTTCCTCCTTGTTATTGTTAGCACTTCATTATTGAAGTCATCATACCTATAGCTTTAAATAATTGATTGAGATTGAGAATTGAGATTTGAATGCAGTAATTTCAGCATTTTGAACAGATTCACTGCAGCTAAGTATTTTTATTAACACCTAGATCTTAGGTAATTTGTCTTTTGTTGACATGGTTTGTTCATGCTGACTCAGTGGTCCCAGCATGTGAGTGAAAAAGGTGATGAAAATGCCACGCTAAAGGGCCGGTGAATAACCTCTCCAAAGGTGACACAGCAGAGAGCTGAAATGATTGGTGGTTTCCGATAAATCATAATTTTCCAAGCACCAACACTAGACATTATCTGGTTCCAGCTTCTGAAATGTAGTGATTTGTGCTATTTTGATAGTTTCAGCAAAAATCTTGATCTTGATGTTTGATTTTCAGCTTGTTCGCAGCAATTAAATACACCAGAAAGTGAGCACAAACTGAACATCAAATATCCAATTAATCAATGGGACACCCCCCTGAAACAATAGCTTGAAGTTCATCATATGAGATATAGTAATAGATAGTGTATTTTCTGTTTACTTTGTACACTTCAGGTCTTCTATGGGAACTCTGACCGCTCCTCCACGGTACAGAACCTGCTGCGCCCGCCCATCGTAGCTCGTTACATCCGCCTGCTGCCGCTGGGCTGGCACACCCGCATCGGCATGAGGCTGGAGCTGCTCATGTGCATGAACAAGTGTTCCTGAAGTGTCCATCCATCCCCTGCCAACCCACTGCTTGCCAAAAGGAGGACATCGGTCCAGCACTGAGAGATCCATCATGTTACTTTGTGTCTATATCTGTCTTTCTTTAATGAGGCTTAAAGCACACTAAGTGTGGTAAGGTGGACATGTTGGATGCACTATTTATCTGTCTTAAAGTCTGTATGAATTCATTGTTTAATTATGTAAATATAAAAATTGGACATCTTTAGTGCACACAGGGGATCCGCAGTTTAAAATGCAATTTGGAGGCCTGTTACTTTCAATAAAGCTCCAGGAATAAAAGAAAGATGTACTTTTCATTCAATCACTATAATAAAAAAAAAAGATTCTACAGGTAAAGATTCAAATCAAATGTTTTATTTGAGATTTACTGTTACATATGTAAACATGAATATTCTAAAATTGTTAAGCATTAATTTGTGGGTTTACGCTCTCATGTAAATGCTCTGTTGAAAAAAAAGCAGATAAACACTGACTATGCTACTAATTTGTGTCTGTAATAAAAGCACAAATGTAATACTTGATTTCATTTAAACAGTTGATAAACATCTTCTGTTATAAATATTACCAAACAAGTAGTCACACATCAGTATTAATATAATACACGGTGCTCCTTCAGCAAAAACAATAATCCAAAATGAGAGAGAAATGTATTGTGTCAGGTACAGAGTGTGCACGGTCCTTACAGATGCACAATACACAATACGATACGGTCATGTTTTGGACTCATGTTACTGTGGGAGCCTCAGGCCCCGTGTTTCAGTCTTCACACACTGTGCACATGATGAACATGAAGTGAGGAAGAATTTACAGAGTCAGGGCAATATTGCTGAGCCATACAGTCTCTTCAAAGTGCAACATTACAAGCTTAGGATTTATTTCTGCCAAGCTACTTTCATGGCACTTTATCTCAGACAGAAAACAATGTTACAGTGCAGAGCTTCTGCCCCCACTGTGGGTCCATATTAAGAATTCTCATAAACTTCTCCCAAGTGGCTCAGTACGTGTAATCAGATAAAAAAATACAGTAATACAGTGATTCCCAACCAGGGTTACATGTAAACCAGGCGGCACTTAGGAATTTGCAAGGGTTAACAAAGAAAGGCTTTGGAGGAGTGGAACTGATTTTAATGGACAGTAGTTACACGGTATGGAAGCCCATTTCCACCAGCAAAAGAAAAAATAAGATGAAAACAAAGATTGCATCATAAGAAACTTAGTTAGTAGTAGCTATTAGTAAGTGACTTAGTAGGCTTACATCAAAATAATAAGTATAAAATACGTTTTCTGAAACTCATTATTTTGAGACATTAAGTCATTATTGTGAGAGTCTTTAAATATTTTTTGGATATTAAGAAATTATTTTGTAATAGTTTGTTATTATGTTTTTCCCCATCAGACTGAGAGCAAGTAGCTATCAAAACAGTTAGTTAAAAGCAACTGACGAATGGTTTAAATAGTTAGCTGAAAGCAAAAAACTTTAAGAAATTGATATACAATGAAATTATCTTAAAGTATCAGGGAAATTGTTAAAAAATTGCTAAATAGTAGTAATAGTTAGCATGCTAGCGTTACAGTAATGACAGTAATGGACAGTGGTGAAAAGGCTAAAATAAATGGATTAGGAGATGAAATAGCGAAGTTGAGACAAAGTAGATGAAATAGCTAATGTTAAGAGTAATAAATTAACAGTTCAAAAAGGAAAATGTATGTAGATAAACAGAATAAATATAAGTATTGGGTAAATGGTTGAAATGGAAAAATGTTACAGGTAATTGTAGTTAGCTAAAGCAATGGATAGATGGTTGAACTAGTGTGCTAAAATCAACAGGATACTAAATAATAATTAGCTAGCATAAATGTGACCGACAAAAAAACAAAAAAACAAAAGGCCTGAATAAATGGCTAGCTAAAGGTCATGGACATATGGTACACTTGGTGTGATGAAGGGATGATTATTCGACTTCAAATGACAGGACTAAAGGGTGGGAACCACGATACTCGTACACCCAGAATGGCTTTTGAGTTCATCTAGCTGCTGTAAAAATGACTTTATAACAATGAATAGGGATAAAAAAAAACAATAACAACAATTTGCAACAATTCATGTTCAAATCAAATTTTTACAGCGGTTAAATTTAATTTAATATTTTGGATGTGTTCATACATTTTCTAACTGATTAAACAAGTAGAGCCACTTGGACATGCTTATGTGAAATCTTTAAGTCAGAAATGAAAAACAAACAGACTTCCTTGAATCCTGGTAGTGAGGGAAGTTATCAGAGACAGTCACATCCTTCAGTATCAACTTCAGCGGACTTTTATCACTAACTGAATCCTCAAACTATCAAGATTACTACTGTATAATTAATCCATAAGGTTGCTTCAACACTTTTACATAAACATTTCAGTAAATAATTTTAGATTACATTACTACCAAAAGGATCATCAGTATAGCCTGTACAAGGAACAATTATCTGTGTGTTCTATTTTAAATGATTGAGGTGCAACCATAGTTTTTATTGTATATCATCTGTTTAAAATATATATGAAAATGGTGATTTACACATATTATGTGTAAAAAGTCAGTGCCTAAACATTAGTTAGTGCATGGTAGTTTGAAAACAGTAGATGCAGTGCTTCATTGTCTCCTACAGAGGGCGATGTAGGTTAGGGTTTCTGTCAGTTTATGGCACCATAGTGTCTAAAATGGCTGCATTACAAAAAGACATAAAAACCTAAATATCTTTAAAAAAAAGAACAAATAGATTTAAGCCTGAAAGATTGTCAGTGCCAACTCAGAAAAAATTGCACTACAGCTATATTTTTAAGAACAAAACTGCTTTGACTCACATTTGCACGTTTGAGCATCTGAAACCAGTATGACGGAGCACATTCAGAAGCAGGACAGCCTGGACGAAGAGTTACAATCCTGGGTGAAATGAGCACACTGCAAAGTTACTGACATTACCAATCTCCATTGTAACAACTGATAAAACTTTATTTGTTTAGAATGCCTTAAATAGTCATAAGGAAATACTATGCAGTAAAATGTACTATATTTCTATATTGAATAGAAACAAAAATACTTACACTTAAAATCTACACTTCATCTATCCATTTATATATATATGTATATATATATTTAATTTGTAATATATGTACTTTATAATACAAATTATAATCAGAATTACAGAAGTAATAATATAAAGTCTATCAAACATGGAAGCTTTAAAAAAATTAAGACATAAAAAGGCTTTTGGCCCGTTTCGCAAGCAGTGTTTAAAACTGAAGGTTTGGTATCTGTGTGTTCATGTGTGTGTGTAGTCAGCAGGTGCACTGTTACGCAAGGGAAGTGTAGGAGCAACAGAGGGGAGACGGAGGAGTCTGAAGTGGATCTGAGAGCTGTGGGGTGACGGAGATCACAGAGCCGTCTCTTTCAGGTCGTTGAGGTTTGGCATACGAGACCTGGAGGGGCGTCCGAAGCCGTGCCCGTTCTGGCCTCCTTTGATGCTCATTTGCTCCGGGTAAGGGTTGCCCTCGGGGCGGCCCAGAGCGGACGAGTGCCATCCAGACTCCAGCTGTCCGGGCAGCGGGTAGGCTGTCTGTCGGCTCTTCAGCTGGGGCGTACTGACCCCTGAGTGACCCCGGCTTTCTGTGAAACCACCTTGGGTGGAGGATGGATTAGGCAGCGGCTGGTAGCGCATATCAGACTGTGAGGTCTGGTTGGAGGACGAGGATGAAAGGTGCAGGAGTTTGCGCAGAGACTTCAGTGGTTGACTCTGAAAAGGGACATGACACATTACAGATGACTAAAATATTTAAGACAACACGCCTCAAGGAAACACTTAAATGTTTTCTTGAGGAGAGACTCACTGGAGAGTGGGAATCGGACAGTTTCTCAGGTGGCCAGTCCTTGTCCCTGTCTCGGTCTTGGTCCCGGTCTCTGCTCTTGTCCCGGGACCTGTGGCGGCTGCTCTGATGACTTGAGGACCTGGAGGACTTCTGGATGACTGTTTCCTGCCCATCACTGGGAACCTTTCACACATTGGATGAAGATGTCATTTAACCTGTCCAAACTTAGTATTTCAAACATGACTATGGTTGGTCTGCACTCTGTAAAGGACAACAAGAGACACCGAATGTGCTTCAAACTTTTAAAAGGGACAAATTCTGCTCATTTTAAGCTCTTACTCGTATGTTGTGGGTTTCAACTAGAACATGTTTACATGCTTTAATGGAAAAAAGACTGTAACCGCACTGTACAGTGTCATTTAAAGGCAGTTTCTGAATAAGAATCCAAAACAAAATCTCAATTTTTACAATATGGAAAAGGTCCCATTAAAACCTCCAAATGTCCTTAAAAACATATATTTTGTCTGCCATGTTGTCCTTTACATGTGTTTATTAATTTACAAAGTTATTGTTGGTAATAGGCCTTGTTTGGTCTTAAGTGCAGTGAATTCATAAAAATTAAAAAAAATATATAACATGCTGGTGCCTGTAACCCTAAGCATTCACTGATCTGAGGAAGAGAAGAGTCGACTCCTCTTGTTAATGACTTGATAAAGTTTTGGAATAAATTTTTATATAGCCCCGTGACATATCTGAAGCCTTGGTATTTTCAAATGATCTACTCTCTCTGCAGCAAACACTATTTTCCACCAACTCTGAGTCTGACTGCCTGATTCCTCCTGGCCAGATTGCATTTATTTGTGCTCTGTCATCAGCGCTAACCCCCTCTCAGCAGCTGAACAGACTGTCACATAAAAATAGAAATGTGAGGGGAAGAAAGAGTTTCAAACACCTGTTTCATGCTGAACCATTACTGCCACTGGCAGTCAGTTTAACATGTCAAAATGTTGTTGCTTTTAGATTTATTTTGGTTCCTCCTCCCTCCTGATCTGCATCTGTATAATCAGGTCACAGGCTAAGATACACTTTGAGGGGCAGAGAAGTTGATCCAATACGCCTGTGTGATGTTGGTAGCAGTAAAGCTTCACGTGAGTGTAACCAGGCAAACAGACTCCTAAAATCTCATGAGCTTAACCAAAGCCAGAGCGCTCTCCCTCATCCTCAGCTCATAACCACAGACATGCCGTTAGGGCTGTGTGTGAAATCAGTGGCGACTGATCTGAATCAAATGTACGGAACACAACAGCCACCAGCCAGATCCATTTATTTACCTGGAGAGTGACTGCCCCAGCAGCAACTTCCAGGTCTGAAAAATTAGGCCAATGCACAAGTGCCTTGAACCTACATTTTTTTCTTATAACCAGCACCCAGCTGCAAAAAGGAGTTTAATTGTATAGAAGTCTATGAAAAAATGACCCCAATTCTCATTTGATTTGTCATCTCAGTAAACATTTTCCTAACAAGTTTATGTTCTCAATTGCTACTTCCAAGTCTTTTTCATGCCAACATGATGTTCATTTTGTAAATAATGTTATCCTTTAAGGGAAATAGACAATAGGGTAGGGTATGCTAGGGGGTGTGGCTACTTTGTGGTTGACAGGTCGCTAACACTGTGACCTGTCAGTCAAGGATAGAGGCTTAGCAATGCGTATCATTGCACTGTGTACATTTCTTAGAACCTTCACAGTGTGCTTTCAGTTCATAAACATTAACTGGAACATTTTAGTCACCTCAATGAAAGACACAAGCCACGAAAAGAACCCAAAGAATTGGCTGTTTTTCGGTAAGTTAATATATTTTAAGCATTCCAGTTAATATCACAGTAAATGTGAATTATGGAGGCAACTTGCTAACCAAACAATCTAGCTAGCTAGCTAGCATGAGTATTCGCTGATAAATCCTCCCCATCTCATCCATCTCACGCTTCCCATCCAAATATGGTCAATTGATCGCTTCTGGCTCCAAATAACTGAGATGCCAACAGCCAAAACGCCAGGCTTGAGGCTTCAAAACTATCCACAAAGTAATGGCTGTTGCGGTGGCAACATAGACTTCTTTTATACATCTATGGAACAACCCTGAAAAATCTAAGAGTAAGATCCACTTTCACCAGCTAAATAATCAAATATAAGGAATGTAAACATCCACAACAGGGACTTTGTTGGCAAATTTGTAATACTGATGAAGGGTTGTACTAATACTGTACACGTACACATGGATCTGACTGGTTTGTGTTGACAACTCATTGGTGAATGAATTTTCGCCATTCTTGTAAAATTATCAAATAAAACCACTGAAAACAAGCTAAAAATGAATTGGTGAAGAAGTCTTGATTATGTGGTTAATGCATGCGACATCAGAGGGAGTTAGGAGGTGAGTAGGAGAGTGTAAAACAGCATGTACCATGGGAGAGGACACTACAGGGAGGACTCTCACAGAGGAACTATGCTTTTTGTTATTCTTTGGGCTAAACAGAGGGAAAAGACATTTCTTGATGACAGGAGGCCTTCCCTCAGGGACTTGCATCTGTAATACAGAGGCACATGACGGGTGGCACAGGGAAACATGATGCACAATACGACAACAAGAAGAAATGATTATACATGTCTTTCATAAAGCCAAAGCATTAAACATTTGAAAAGCAGAAGAGGAGATACAACATGTGGACAGACAGCTTCACAAACAAGGTAATGACATCAAAGGACATATGCATGAAATCTGTAATCCTCCAAAGTACTTGACATACAAGTTACCATTTGTGATTTTTTCTTTTTCTTCTTTATTGCTCTGAAGAAACCCTGCTTCTCCTTTTCTTTGGATGGCTCAGAGTTCAGCACTACAGTATCTGGGCCAGTCCTGAAAATAAAACAAAGGCTAGTGAGCGTGACGTCCAAACTAAAAATGTACCATATGTTTCAACTCCCAGAGAGACCTGGCGATTTCATGTGACCAGACTGAAATCTAATCCGCCATGAAATTATTTCACAGAGCAATGACAATGAACAAATGTGTTTTTGTCAAGGTGACCTCAGTTAGAGGACAAACAAAATAAAACTATGTTCTGTTGTGCTTAGAAGAGATAATTACCAGGGGTCAAATGCTGGCTGGCGTTTGGAGTGGTTCGTCATACTGCTGCCGTCAGAGCCTCGACTCTGACCCCTGCTGTCATGGAAGGAGTTGTCTGGCCGGGGAGAAGGGACTGTTCAACAAACAACAAAACAGTTCATTCACTTTCTGACGCACAGAGTAAAATAGAAACTAATATTGTTTCTTGTTTGTCAGTCTATACTAGGGTTGCAAAATTCCGACAACATTCAAGGAACTAACAGAAATTAAAGGGATTCATCACAAATAACAGGAAAAAAAGGAAAATATGGGGGTTATTTGCGCAGGCTGTGTTAACCATGTCAAGTTCCATTAGAAACAAACCTTTTACTTCATTATAAGCAGAAATAAGCCATTAATTTGACAGATAAATCCACTAATACATTTAGTGTGAAATGGGCCGTATGGTGAACTAGGGAGCTAGCAGGTTAACTAACAGGGAAAAGGTTCTAATTGGAACCGACAATGTGGGCTGTGTGCAAACAATATATAAATGAGTTACTCCTCAATTAGCAAGCTAAATCAAGCTTTTTACCATATATTCACTATACTAATATAATGAAAATGTACATGAGGGCATGTAGTCCTTTGTCTCAAACAGTGCAGAAGAGTTGATAGTAGTGTTGGCTGCACATGATGACAGAGTGTGGTGCTGAATGCATGGTTACAATTCAACAGACTTTTAACCTAGTCACAGTATATTTTTATGTGTATTTTCCCCCAAAATAGGTTCACTAATAAAAGGAATCATTAAATTAAAACAGCAAATTCCTAATTGTTACTTCTCTTGAAAATTTTAGTTAACAAGGTTTACAAGGTTCTTTTAAGTCTCAGATATCAATATTGGTATCAGGCTCAAAAATATAGAATGGGTCGGAATATACAGTATATGAAGGATGCTGTCGGTATCAGATGCTAAAATCTGAATAGACATCTTGATCTCCACAGTGCAGTGAAAGAAAGACAGCCAGAGTCTGACTAAACCAACCTCTGTAGAAGCTGCCCACCCTCCTAGGCATGGATTCACTGTAGATGTTGCGGTTCTCTTTGGAAGAGCCGCCATCTTCTGTTTGCTGGTCATGATATAAGCCAACCTGATTCACAACAGAGGACCCCGTCACATAAAAACAATAGGCCAACTGCTTAGCATGCCTCTCTATCTGAGCTGATTTTTTTTATTTACCTGACAGCAGAGAAAAAAGAGGAGGCGTATTGATTTACAAGTGGTCATTATAATAAAACGACATTTGTAGAGGCTATAAATGTAATATCAGAATCAAACTGAAATGTGCTCGGATGACAAGCTTGACTGTGCAATCATAAGTAGTCACATTAAAGGGAAGCAAAGCACACAGAGAAAATGAAGAGGCATCTGATGCGTAGAGACAGAGAAAGAGAAAGAGAAAGGGAGAGAGAGAGAGAGAGAGAGAGAGAGAGAGAGAGAGAGCAGTTCATGACAGCAGTATCCACCCACATCCGCACTCTCGGAAGACTGGATGTGGGTGGGGAATGGTGGGTGCAGGCAGAATGTCGGACCTCGCTTTTTTGCCGCTGTGTGTGAAAAGATGCTGTGTTGTCCCTTGTGGAGTCCCTTATTGGGGGTCTGCTGTGGGTGACCTCAGTGGGTGCCTGTTCGCTCTGTTAATGGAGACATGATGAAGCATGAAGTGAGCTTAGCATTGCAGCACACATACGAATACACACACGCACGCACTATATATATACTATATGCGTATATACAGTATATATAAATATACAGGTAACATGATTCACTGTATATCCTAACAGGAAAGCCACACTCTTAACACCTGCCATGTTCATAGGACGAAGCTGCAGATATGTTAGTCCTGCCATTCTTACAAACCTGGTGAACTGGTTAAAAGATCTGTCTGAAAACCTAAACACGGATCATGATATTTTCAGATGCCACCAGAATAAAACCTTGCTGCTTTGTTGTAGAAACTGAGACTGAGGCACAGTTATCCAACACAACCTGGTGTAGGCATCTGATATGATTAGATCATGTAGGCTTAGGCTTCCCTTAAGGTTGGGGAGGTTTAATGTGGGCTGGTGACTGACCCTGCTCATGTCTTCCTCCCTGGAGGAGCCCCCAGAGTGGCGAGGCAGTGTGCGGTGCTGCAGCTGCGGAGACAGGAGCTGAAGGCTGCTGGCTCTGGTGGGCATGCCCTGCCCCACCACCAGCCCCTCCTCCGCCCCGTGTGTCCTCTGGTGGTCCCTCCGTACGTACATGGAGTGGCGGTGTGGCCGCTGCTGGGAGGAGAAGGGACTGGTGTATCCCTGACCGTAAGACACAGGGTCGTGTGGAGCAGAGAGAGAGTGACCGTGGCTCCTTTCAACGCCACTTTCCCCAGGGTCCAGGGCATCTGGCGACTTGGCCTCCTCTGAGGCCTTGTGGCGGGTGGAGGAGCGCCTGTAGGACGAGTCCAAGGTGTTGCTCTCTCTTTCTGAGCGCATGCTTCCTCTGCCAGCTGTGCCGGGTCCCAGTCTGTCCACTCGCCGGGGTGCTGGGCTACTCGGGGCCGTTAGGTCAAGGCAGCTCGAGGGAAAATAGCGAGATGTCGGTTCATCAGCGTAAAGATGCACATCATTTAAGTTCCCCACTGACTTTGCATCACTAAGCGTGCCATAACTCTTGGACAAGTTAAGGTAGGCGAACTTGGAGGACGAAGGTGTGGAGCTGTGGGACTCCATGTAGCTGTGTCGACTGTGTTTGTCCCCCGATTGAAGCGTGTTGGTCTTACCCTCCACAAAAGAATGACGGTTCTGCTGCGAACGAAAGTTGGATTTGAGGTACTTGGCTCCCGGGCCGTCGGACACCTTGGACCCAAGGTTCATCTCGAATTCGCCCTTGCTCTTGGCTTCACCAGGGCTGAGCAGATGAGGCAGGTTGCTGCTGGCCAGGTCCATGTTACACGAGGTGGAGTGGTTGAAGATCTGCGGCTGGTAGTTCTTGGGATGCAGGGTGGGACTGAGGTTGATCGCTGCAGGCATGTTGCCGTTGAGAAAGCCGTCATTGCTGGGGTGGAGGTCTTCGTGCCGGGGCAAGCTAGAGCACTCTCTGCTGCTGGAGCGGTGGCTTCCTGAGCTCTTTCCCCCATGGCTCCTGAGCAAGAGCAGAGAGACACGACCTACATCAACTTACTGTGCACTGATATTTTATATTTCATGCAATCAAACATCTATTGTGAATGAAAAGGATTCATATTCAGTTTGTAGATATTAATAGCAACTTACCAGACCCAGGAGTGGTCACATGTGGGGTTCCACAGGGATCAATCTTAGAACCACTACTACTACAACTGTAATCTTTATAAATGAAGTTGAATGTGAGCTCTTTCTGAATGCTGAGGATTCAGCTTTGTTAGTGAGTTTGGAAGGTTCCTTTTAACTGTAAATGAAAAGCACCTCCCTGACCTCCGAGGAAGAAAAAATGTTGCATCAGGCCTCGCTTTACTCACCGAGGCAGTCCGGTTGATGCTCTCTGAAGCAGAAAGTTTTGAAAATTCTATGGATCTATGGAGTTGTTTACAAGCATGTTAAACAGAAGAAGCTGCTTGGATAACACAGGCTGAAAGCCTTGTGTCTGACTGCTGGACTCTAAGTCAAATGCTTTCAACAAAATCAACACAAATGATAATAACTGAATAAGCGACACCGCCCTACGAAGCACAAATGCATTTTGGTGGTGGCAGTAACCGGAGAGATAAAGTTGGAGCAGCAGTCGTCCCCAGGACATTGTTCCAGCTGAGCAGCTGTGTTACTGTCCATCATAGAGATTCGGTCTGCAGGTTACTATAAATAAAACCAGTCAATCTGAAGCCTTAATATGTCTACTTCAGTCTGATCTAATTAATGTCCTCTAATAAAGCTGTTTGCTGTGTGTAACACTTTGGATTTTGTTAGATCAGTTGTTATGACAGACTGCAATTTTAATGAAGTCATTATTTTGTTATTTCGTTTGTCATTTAATTAACTTGGAGTTTACTTTGTCAGTTCTTTAAACTCATAATTTGCACACAACATGGGTCATGTCAGTGATTAAAACAGTTTTCTAATAGAGACATGTAATTGCATAAAGTTTTCATAATTCATTGATAATCGATGGTTAAGGCTGACAACTATCGATTAAAGAAATTGCTCAAAATTTGCATCCCAAGCTTCATTTTGTGCTTCTGCATGTCTATGTCAGATTGAATTTCAGTCTTTTTGCTAGTGTTTGTTTTTTGTGAATAAAAGTGTGTTATTTATAGGCTGTTTCATGACAGAATAAAACCAAACCTAACAAAAAATGTCTGAATCCCTGAACAAAGGGCGATACAATCAGCAATAATGTCATGACTGCTACGGATAATGCAGATAATGGTCCTCAGGGGGTTGTTGACTGAAAACAACCGGTGACATTTACATAAAAAAAACCACATTTACTTATGCATCTGAACAACATGGATGCGCTTCAACTAGCCATAGTGCTCACTGCTGACCTGCTGGGGGTGGTGTTGTCTCCATGGTGAGGTTTTCTCTTGGAGGAGCGTACAGGTGTGGGTGTGGGTGGGCCAGGTCGCTCCACGAGCCTCAGGGTCTGGAAGGCGTGGTGGTTCAGGCTCTGCTCTGTGAGAAAGCGCTCCGTCGGGTTCAGCAGCAGCAGGTTCTAACGCACAAACACAGAGGGAGCCCGTGAGTCCTGTAGTCACCGTGATCATCCAGACCTCACAAACAAACTGAAACACTCATACTATTATGAGTCATCGCCATTATCATAAAAGTCAGGCTGCTGCTACATTTAATTGTGTCTTACAGTCACCAAACAAGCCAAACAATGATGTGGAATATGATTTGTGACATTTGCTTTTTTTCTTACTCTTTAATAACCTGTCTTCATAGACTAAAGAAAGCCGAATGCTGCATGAGTGCACTCAAAATAAAACCTGTGAACTCAAGATAGTTTGTGAACTCTGACTTTTTGTACTAGTTTTCTCTCTTTGTCAGGACAAAGAGACAGAAAAAATACTCTTTGCAAAGCACACAGAGATGTAGTAGCAATTAGCAAACATCTTGAAATCAATAACTAAACTCAACTCAAGAACATTTGATCAGTGATGAGAGATGCCTGTCCTTGCTGAAGTCAGTCCTCAGATGACATTATGTTAGCAGTGAGTCACTATCTGCTGGGAAAAGCGCAAGTGCACAAGCACAGCCCACATTCTTGACATGGAGCTCCTGTTTACAGTGCAGGCACAGCAATAACAGCAGTGCTGGAACCAGGATATGAGCTGAGAGATGCTGAAGCAGTGAAGAGGCATCATGCAGTCACGACGTAAACACGACGATAATGATGCAATTATCAGATGTCAAGATTGTGAAAATTAGATTTAACTAAACTGGGCTAAACTGATAAACAGTAGAAACAAAAACATCTCTGCAGCATAGCAGCTTTGCCAGAACTGTGATCCCTACCTTAAGCAGATCCAGCAGGGCTCCGCCGATGATTCCCAGGTATCTTCGCTCCAAGGTTTGGGGGTGGTTCACAGCAGGGAACTATAACAAGAAATGGTGGATAATAGTACAGCCAAAAAAAAGTAGCCACAACAAATGTCCGAGTGATAAATGATCATATAATCACTCCTTTGTAAGAAGACTGGCAATATCTGCCACCTGTGCTTTGTGCGTAGAGTTGTAGAGTGTGTGTAATCAAGTAGTCTTCAATGTGGGAGAACTTTAATATTAGTAAGGGGATAGTTAGTGATCTTCAAAAGGGAAAGAGGTAGTATTAACACATTTTCATTAATAATCAGCAGATTTAAATGTTTTTTTTTATATCTGGAGGTTCATGAGAATGGTTTAATAGAACAGTTATTACCTGTTATATTGGTCCCGTTTTCAGCTCTATCACTTATATTGAGGCTTTTATTTATTAAAGGGGACCTATTATACTCCTTTTCAGGTTCTTTTTCAGCCTTTTCTGATTGATAACATTTTACATGTCTTCCGCACTTTTGCTCTGCAACTTACTGCAACCAGAAAAAGGACTGTAAAAGAGTATAGCAGCTCTTTCTACTCTGAAAAATCCCCAAAGCTTCTACACCAAAAACTAAAAGTAACACCAAGATTAGAGGTTTACCTGACGTAAGCATGTAGCTACATGAAATAGTTTGTGTAATGTAAAAACTGCAATATCATTAACGTCCTGGAACAGATGACCATATAAAGGAGCATTGAAATCATCCAGAAACTGAGGGTTTTGCTCACAGAAATGACTTATGCATATGTTAAACCTCATTATTTAAAAAACTTTGCCCACATTAAATATGAATATCTGACATTGTACCATTACATAGAGTATAAGTCAAAAGTTTGGACACACCTTCTCATTCAATGGTTATTATTTTCAACATTGTAGATTAATACTGACGACATCACAACTACGAAAAAACACAAATGGAATTATGTAGTAAAAGAGTATTAAACAAACCAGAATATGTTTTAAATGTCAGATTCTTGGAAGTGAACATTTTGCTTTGATGACAGCTTTGCACACTTTTGGCATTCTCTCAGTCAGATTCATGAGCTGGAATGGTTTTCAGTTAACAGGTGCGCCTTGTCAACACTTCATTTTTGGAATTTCTTGCCTTCTTAATGTGTTTGAGACCATCAGGTGGCTACTTTTAGGAATCTAAAATATAAAACATATTCTGGTTTTTTTTAACACTTTTCTGTTTACTACATAATGTATGTGTTCCATCCTAGTTCAGATTTTTTTTTTGAAATATTAATCTACAATGTAGAGAATGTAATATAAAAATAAAATAAAAACCATTACATGAGGAGGAGCGTCTAAACTTTTATCTGGTGCTGTACATGACAGAGTATAAGGAAAAACAAGACGGTTCCCCTCTAATTGATTGATTGAACTGCCTAAATTGTTTTTAATTAACGGGGTGGCAAGGTGGACTGCTAAGCTATATTAATGTCCTATTGGATTATCTATTGCTTTGCATAGTCAGTTTGCATAGTTTGCATGTCTGTTGTGGCAGTATACACTGTGTCATGCACAGTGTCATTATTACATGCCACTGTGCATGCAGCCAAACGTGTTGCCCCACAGGGTAATAAAATGATCTACTGTAATCTAAGTAAGCATGGGACATCATGTGAAACAAGTGCCCACACACCAAGACTATGACCACTTTCTCTTTTGAAATGTTCTGATGTTACCTTGATCACACAGCTTCTCCTGAAATTACATTTTGTAACCGATGACTCACAAGAGGCCTGTGCATGTACTTTCTTTTAAAGTCAGTCTTCCTATGTCAACCTTTCATTTTGATAGAATGTTTCTTCTGACTCGTGTGAATCTGCTGTGACCGTCCAGAAGCTGTTCTTTTTACATCACACATTTCCAAGTGTTACAGAAAGCACACGTAGGTGGCTGATGTGATAAAACAACGATCAGACGTCCTGTGTTCACTCACAAGTGTTGTGTGGTTTCTTGCAGTTCCGATGCATTAATATTTCAATAAAACAGTTTGTATCATTCCTTCATTCTCTTGGTCTTCTCTGCTGTTACTAAGAGACTTTGACTACAAGATGATTAGTGAAGCTTGCTTGCAGGGTGACGCTCTCTACTTATTTAAATGACAGCAGGCATGGAAAGATTGTGGAGAATAGAGTTTTTTTTTCATCTCCAGCGAGTGCTAACAATAGCAGGCACTAGATGTTAGTCCACAAACATCCCTGTCCAACATGTGCCTGCCTTACTGTAAGAGCATTTTACTGTATAAAAACAATGTACATGCATTTATGAGCTGGAATTCAGGCTCCATACCACCAAATGTTCCTGCACCCATTAACCCATTTTGATATTCAGTGTCCAAAATTAAAATAATGCAGCACTATCAATAAGGGTCCTCATTAGTTGGTATTCACTGTCAGGTATTCACAGAGGGGCATTTTGCAAACTAATAATTATATCCTGAGGCGTAGGCAGGGAGGGAAAGAGAAGGATGACCCAGGTCTGTTGTACCACCAGCCTGCCACAGAAGACTTATCACAGCCTCCCTTCACAGACCATACAGGATACATGATACACGATGAGTCATTGTGATCCAATCAGTCACGGCACAGCAAACTCAGCCAGGAGAAGAAAAAAAACAAGCAGAGAGTGCAGAGACATAGCAGTGAGAAAAAATAAAAAGGGAAAAATAAAAAGAGGATGCAGAAAGAGACAGCAAACGAGAGAGAAGATGAAGGGAAGGAAAGGAGCCGTAATAAGAGCAACGTGGAGGGGAGGGGTCAGCAGAGTGAATAGTAGTGAGGGGTTGGGGTAAACAGTAGTCTGGCATTACCCGCAGCCCATGGAAGCGAGGGTTGTTATAGAAGAGCTTCATCTGTTCCGGTGGCAGGGGTCCCAACACTTTCTGGATGGTAAAGAGCTGGTCGATCTCACTCTCTCCAGGGAACAGAGGCTGCCCGTCACTCAGCTCTCCTAAGATGCAGCCCACTGACCACATGTCCACTGCCTTCCCGTAAGGAGCCCTGGGACCACACATTTAAGGGGTTGGTGAAGAAAGCCAGGAATAAGAATAGCTACTAAAAAGATATGTCAGTGTAGTGACTGAGCTCCTGGACAAAGCTTAAAAAAAAGGCGGATGTACCCAAGTAGGAGCTCTGGAGAGCGGTACCATCTAGTGGCCACATACTCAGTGTAATTGGCATCAGTCCCCTCAGAGAGATTACGTGCAAAGCCTGGCAGGAGAAGAAAGAGGAAGCAATATAGTATAATGAGGAGCTTTATGATATGCTCTACATGCTGAGACACCTAAAAATTGATTTCAGCAGGGCACCTCTCTGGACACTCATTATAATTCTGAGGTGTAAGTTATAAAGCAGTTGACTTAGGGGAAAGCTACACTAATATAGAAGAGATTATGAGCCCTCTGGTGACACAATGCACTGGAAAGAAATCGCCAAATTATTGCTAGATATTATTTAATACATCATAAATCTAATTTCTATAATGCTGATGCAAGACTCATGAATGACGAAAACTGTCATAATCCAACAGTATGACAGAAATAGTTAATCCTTTAAGGGACACAGGTTTTTTTGTTGTTGCCTTTTTTAATTGCTAAGAGTTAGATGAGACTCTAATTTCTGTTAGTTAAGTATGCAAGCACTGACTGTTAGCTTAGCTAGCATTGTGATAGAAAGCAGTGGCAAAAAGCTTACTTAGTTATGTCCAAAGTTTTTTGAAAAAGAGTCTATCCCAATATGATGCTAAGCTAAGCTAAGCTAATTAGCTGCTGGCAAGCCTTGGTTCTAGCTGATATTTAGACAGACACGAGAATGGATCTACCTTCCGATCTGACTCTTAGCAAGAAAGCAAATAAGCATACTTTTCAAAATGTTAAACTCTTTCATTAAAAATATCAAATATATTCAACCACTACTAAAACTAGTCACATGGTAACATAAATGTTAAATCTTCTTATAGTAAAAAGACAAAGCTAAACTTCTTCAGGAATATTTTCTTTTCCATTGCCATTTCTGAAATACAATGATGCATTTTGTGCAAAACAACATATAGTGTAAATAAACGTGCAGCATGATGTAAACCTTGACAGCAGAGTCTGTTTGGCCTATGCCTGTTCTGTTATCTCAATGCCTTTGGCTGACACAGAGCAAACAGCAGGTCTTCAGTCTCTCACTCCAGATTGCCTTCATGTTGTTGGCTATGCTATGTTTTCCGTTTCCCCCCGTTTCGTTGTGAAGCCACCAGATTGAATCAATGCACGATTAGCCTCTTGTTTTCCAACACGTTTCTTTAATTGACATGAGGGAAGTGTGCACAGCAGCAGCCTGAGAACCAGGAAAGAAGGCTGCACACAAAGCTTTAGATAACTGGATGAAACCTGCCTGCTGCCCTCCTGAAGCACTGGTTCCAGCCAAATATAGTCTCTGTTGAAAATACTCCTTTTACATCACAGCTTTGACTGCTTGGCCACCTTTCTTACCACTTGTACCGTTAGTATGTTTGATAGAGGTGCTCACCAAAGTCACATAACTTGAGGACGTCATCAGAGCTGATGAGAAGGTTTTCTGGCTTTATGTCTAAGAAGGAAGAACACAGATGGGGAGCAAGGCAACACATAAGCTGGTGAGGGGCAGCAAAGTTACATCATCACTATCACCACTCCTGCTACCACATGTTCATCTGTCTCACTGAAGAGATTCATTTCTTACATTATATTTGCAAATCTCAGCGAAACAAAGAATTCAAGAAATCTAATTCTATAAGTGAAAATTCACATTTTGTAAAGACAAACTATAATCTATACATGCAATCCTGGATGATACTCTCATATGTGTCCCCGGGCATACCACAGGCCATTTGGATGCCTGCTTTGTTGCATTCAGCATGCCAAAAGCTCACATGGGCCATCTGGTTTCCTGCTCTGCTGCCACTGATTAGCTCTAAAGCTCACATATCTGTGAACAATAGATGCTGGTTACAGCACTCAGAAACCCATGAAGCCACTTTTCCATCAGAGAATAGCCAGACATATACATTTATACAATTTTACACTGAATATGTACAGTAATGATAGCTCTTTCTCAAAATATAAGCACAGATGGTGCTCAGTGATGGTGCAGTGGTAAATACTGTGGACCTGCATGAGCCCTTCCAGCTCCAAATCAAACAAATGTCTCTTCTCTTATTCACTTAAACTGCCTCCCTGTGTTTTATTATGTGTCAAAATAAAGTCAAGAAAAAAGTAAGAAAAATAGTCATATTACCTCGATGAACTATGTCATGCTTATGGCACCAGTGAATTGCTCTGATTAACTGGTAGATGTAGCTGCGTGCTTTGTCAGTGGGTACACCATTGGGTAACTCCTCAAGCAGCTCGAGCATGTTCTAAAAAACAACAAACACAACCATACAAATCAAAATGGCCAACATGATTGATGATCAAGTTCAGTGTACACCTACGGTCTATAGGAGAAGCTTACCTTCTCCACATACTCAAAGACGAGATACAGCTTTCCTCGTCTGCGGAAAGCCTCTTTTAGCTCAACAATATTCTCCTGCTTGAGAGTGCGGAGCATCTTAAGCTCCCGTAGCGTTGTTTCTTTAACCTCCTCATTTTCTGCGGGGAGGTTGGACAGAACGGAAATCAGGATCACATTGGGCTTACATGTAGCAATGAGGATGGGATGCATCCAAAGAGAATTAAAGAAAAATATGAGATCTGATGAGGACTCGTTGTCTGCTTACCTTCACTGTCCTTGAATTTTTTAATGGCCACAATTTCATTGGTGTCCTGCAATAAAAACAGAGTAACCAGTGAGAAATCCTTCCCGTTTACTGCTATCATCAATAAGTCATGACACAACAGCATAACAGTGGGAAAACACAACAGCAGAGATTAAAACACACAACACCAAAACTGCTTTTAAAACTGAAATAGACCTGCTCCCTATGTAGATTAGTTATGAAAGGCTCATTCTTGGCTAATGAAAACACAGTTTCAGGTGATTATACACTAATGAAAGCGCAATTATAAATATTACATTCAATTTCTGCCAATAGAACTCCCTAAATCCTAAATATCACTCCTTAAACCGAAAAAAGGATGTATTGATGATGAAAGTAATAGTTGAAGCCCATAAGGAGGGTTGCAAGTAGCTTTTGCTTCAAATTAAGAAGGTTACAAGCATTAAAAACTGGCTGTGACTTTTCTAGCTGAATGATTTGCTGCAGAATTGTACTGTAAATAAGACTGGGTACCTGTAAAAGTTCATGTCTTATTAAAAAATCTGGCAAAAACAATCTGTGTCACTTGTTTACAAGTATGAGTGACATGAAATAATCATCAGTACATGGAGAAAACAAAGAAATATAGAACTAATCACCACTGAGTCACTGTTTTTGAGACACTTCTCATCAGCCCTCCAAGAAGTTCTCTGCGAGAGACGCCCCACCACTAGCCCCATTTCTCGACATGTCCTAGTTAGGCCTGGTATTTCTGCCTATGGCTCAGAGCTGTGCTCCAGTTTCCCCCCCTCAGAAAGCCAAAGGCAGCCTCGCACCACTCCGACATGGATCACAGTGAACAGTGAGCCCTCCTCCCAGCACGGAGAAATGTAAGATGACTCACAGCAGGGTCAACTTCATGAGCATCACTGTGCTGTGCACACACAAGGTAGCCTGAGTGAAGGGAGATGATGCGCTGCCGGGTTTAAATGGAATAACCTGTTATATGTCTAAATGCTGTTCACTGAGGCATCAGACTTATCAGTAGCTACCGTTCCTTTCAACGAACCAAGTACTGAAAATTGTACAGGCTATAAGTGTCTGTGCTGTACATCTAACTCTTCACTTATGTAAGTCTGCACACTGGTGCCAGTGCCTGTAGGACTGAGGTAGCCTGAGCCAAAATAATACTCACAATACTGTCATTGTTCTGACAGTATTATGTTTGTCAAAGTATTACACTGTACATGTCATATCTGCATATGATAAGACATATTTGAGAGTGGATAATGATCACTGCAATCACATATACAGTATATATCTCAATAAAAAAAGGTAAAAGTGGGGTTTATAGTATAGTGGTTGTGACTCGTAATCACTGGACACCTGATAATGGCAAATGGCAAAGTTGCTGATAACGAGTACAAATTACACAATAAATGAAAATCTATTATTCAGCTAAGGTTGTTTTAAATGGGGAGTTGTTCTTGTGAAGGTAGGTTAAATTTAGCCTCCATGATAAATCTATTTTGTGTTCTTTAACATGAAAGATTTTAGATAATGCAATTTGGGGGATTTGTATGGGGTCAGAGAAAAGAGTTGGGGGGAAATTTGACTGGAGGTTGTTCTATCATACTGCTATTACTACTATTCCCTAAAAAAAAACTAATATAATTGAGTAAATTTTCTTCTGTTGGCTTAATATTCAGTTCCGAACATTAAAGACCACATTTAGTTACATTACTGGGGATCTTTAATTTGTAATTAGGGCAGCCCAGATTATCATGGGATGGATTCAACTGTAGCAGATTTGCCAGCCGAACATTCATTGTGTGATCTCTACTCCAGCATAGTATAACAAAAATAGGTTTCAAGACAAGATTAGTAATACGGTTTATGCCAAATTCTTACCCTACCTACACTATGTTATGTAACTTAAAAATAGTAACATCAGACAATTTTTTGCCTCTTTTCAGGTGGCAAGAGTGAAAATTAGTCATCCTCAACATTTGTTGTGTTGTGGTTTCAGAGGCCAGTTGGACAACAATTAGATACAAAATTGAGTGTAGAATCTTCAGGATGCTTTTTGGCAGTATGATTGTCATCATGTTAATTACATAGCACAAATGTTATTGCACATTGAATTAGTATATAGAATAGTAAATGGGAATTTTCTTTGTATTACAGGATTCCATATTATAAAAAAAAAAGCATCCCTAGCATCCCCACTGTAATACAGCGGATGATTCTTTCCATTCTTTATTAGTGTTTACCGATATTGGATGGGTGATTGATAGATACTGATACTTTCAGAAAATATCTGCATTTTTAATTACCAGCTGGACATTGGTGTGAATCAAATTTAAAGGTAATAAAATAGGGACTTCCTATGGACTTGAATGCATCATACAGCTGATACACTGCCTCAGAGTCGTTCTCTTGCCTGGAGTTAGATGAAAAGATCCCTCAAGTCTGTACAGAGAAGCTACAGCCAGCAGGTGGGGTTCTCTTTCAGGGAGTTACATGTAAGAACAACTTCATAGCCTGGAGCAGGAACTTCAGAAGGAGGGACCCCAGGACCAAGCCAACAAACAAGTCCACCATGTGACTCCATTAAACTACAACCTTTTTACATCTCAAAACCACCCAAACTACCCAACCAGTATCTTCATGACTTCAGACACCCAAGTTAACCTGTTAGATTTCTTAGCTCATATTCACGGCACATTACATCAGTCATTTAAGTTACTTCAAGTCCAAACCACAGGAAGTGTGAGAGATCCTGCAACCACACAGTATAAAACCAATAATACTGCACTTGTATTCACATTAATCTCTTGTTTGTTAACAGTGACAGACAATTAAGTTTTGGAGTTTATTATGTTAATGTTGGAGGGATCAGTGCACTACACAAGCTGCTTTGAACCTTTTTGTGTTAACATTTTATTTTAAGCTCTTTAGGAATTCCCATGTGGTGATTGACTCTGACGCTCATTTGTGTGGGAGAGAAACCAAGCTGGGTAAATTATTATTTACTATGAACATGCTGTCCCTCCCAAAACCCTAAATGGCACAGATTAAGCTCTTGGGTCAAATGAGACCACATATTCGTTACCTCCTAAAATCAGGCATCCTAAAGTACAATATCTGTATCCAAAACACTGGGGTACAGAGGTAAGTAAGTTTAATCAGGCAAAAGGTTGAAAATAATTAGCAAGATTGGTATATTAATAATTAGTACGTCTGCTGTACTGCTCACATTCAAGAGAACATCTGCTGTGATGTTGATAAAATTGTGATTAAATCTTCTACAGTAAGAGTTCTCACAATTCCCAGTGGAGACACTGATACATCAGTTTTATAACTATGTAAATATCACCCACTGGAAATAATTAAAGACCATAATTAATTACTAAGTTATTCATTCATTTCATAATCTTATGTGCTTTCCTCGGCACAATTAGTCAGTGGAGGATGCAGTCATAGCCACGCTGTGTAACATTTCTTCGTGCATCATGCTGTCATCCGGTCTGAAGTGCATGCTGCCAAAGTTCTGTGGCAAACTACAACACTGAACCCAGCATTAAAGACATCAATTTTGTGTCAGAGACTTCTGCATAGAGCACAACATGATCAAATGGATAATGCCAAGATCCCATGTCATGTCTCTATTTCCACTGTCCAAATAAGGGGATCAAACATACACTGCTTGGCTGTGAAATGTGTTAATAACAGCCTGGTGGATCTCTGGGAGGATGAACGCTGAATAAAGAGTTCAGATGGAAGCAGCGATATTACCTTAAAGAAAACACAAAAATGGGACGGATGTAAATCACAGACTGTAAGTTGATGGAGCCGTTGGGCCTGAAAAGTGACGCCAATGTGGAACTCCCTCGAAATTGCATTCTTTCTAATGGCCAAACGGGGAACGAGCCAATGTTGCAAAAATGAGTCCAATTGCTTAGAACTCTATGAGAAAAAGACCGTACTTCTCACTTGATTTATTACGACAGTAAACACTGTCTTAACTAGGTTTTGGTCTCAATTGCTTTAGTGCGTGGCTTCCTTGTTATTGACAAGCCAGTACCAAGGATACCTGTCAATCAGCATAAAGGCGTAGCAATGCATATCAATGGCACTGTGTACATTTAAATGGCCGTAAACATTTTTGGGGGTCTGTCCATGTTTTCTTCTTAGAACTTTGACCCTTTAAGGTAATTGTCACCAAAAAGTGTGTCGTCCGTGAGTCAGTTATTCATTTCTTTCCTGTAAGTGTGATCGCAGCATAAAGACCCAAGACACAAGATGGAGAAGACAACCCCTGTGGACTTTAATATTGGAAAGGACTTCACACTCTGAGGGGAGTAAGCAGTGTGGTGCTGTGGCAAAACTGGTGGTGGTGACCCTGAAGACTGTGTTTGCAATAACATTTATTGCATATTTTTGTAGAAATGTGAGTTTTATGTGTATTCAGACAATATATACAAACGTTTATCACCACAAAATGTTTTATATATTTTATATGTGCAAACTTTTCTTATTAATAGGTCAATGATGAACCACATAAGGCTAAAAGAGAATAAGAATGACGAAGTGGCCTGTTGCATGTTAGCTTTACACAACATAATCTCAATCTTCAAAACAGTCCTGTCGATTATTTACAGTAACATGGACCTCGGTGTTTGATCATAGAGCAGGATGGTTCCCACTCTGGTATATCATGAAAAAGAAAAGACACATCCAGGACTCCAGTCACAAAGGGTACATCAACAGGTGGGCTGGGCCTGACAGTCTGCGTTTGACAATGCTTAGACTTGAAATAGCCTTCATCTATCAGGGGACAATGAGATTCAGACAGGAAACGTGTGTCCCCTCTACATCTTTCCGTCTCTCTGGCTCCTAATAGGACCAGATAGACAAGTGCTCCACTCAAGGTGACCCATTTAACGCTAGATGTGAAAGTCCTTTTTTCCTCTG
Source organism: Serranus cabrilla (assembly GCA_903364295.1). Classification (NCBI taxonomy): domain Eukaryota; kingdom Metazoa; phylum Chordata; class Actinopteri; order Perciformes; family Serranidae; genus Serranus; species Serranus cabrilla. The sequence continues at coordinate 449,211 of CAFUXE010000329.1, forward strand.
CTGTCCCAGTTTCTGTTCACTGGGTGCAAAAATAACTGTTCCCTTCAAAGGGGGCGGGTAGACTTTTTTTCTCCACTAAATAAATCTAGATGTTACTGACAGCCACTCAGCTTATTTAGGAGGAATAAAATTTAAGCCGGCTGCATCAATTCTATTATCTGTGGGAAAGGCGCCATCGGTTACGCAACCTGAAATATGACGCTGAAGCAATGCTAAAATAAAAGATAATTGAAAAAAAGGAGCATTTCTGATCAAGATAGGACAAACAACAGATGACTGCAGAGCATCGGTGACTCACTTGATGCTACATGGCAGCTCCTAAAACAGTGATTGGCCTAATAGACCTGGTCAATACGCTAATCACTCACTTTTGGATCATTTTACATTATCTCCATGTAACAAGTCACAGTCACAGGAAAAAGCAATACAATCCTTTCAAGCAGATAATAGATTTCTTCTCAGTGGGTAAAGTGTCACAGCATTACAAAGTAAATCATCCATTAATCACACAGAGCAGTTTTTAACTATTTGTGAAGTGGACTTTTGAGTGTGTAACATTTGTGGCAATAACCTATTTAGTGACATCTCTACACATCTAACTAGAAATAGACATAGACACAGTGTGGCCATTGAAAAGGTGCAAATACACAATACATAAACATACAGGGAGACTCGCTTTGTTCACATCACTACATTTAGTCCAGTTTTCCCTTATTATTGTGTAACAAGCTTTCCATTACTAATTTGAATTACTAACAGCAGCCAGTTAGATTAGCTTAGCACAGAAACTGGAAATAGAGAGCAAACTAAATTATTTTGTGGGCCAACCCAGAAGTTAACATTGTAATGGGGTCTATCGAAAATTAGCATATGAGAATTTTGCATTGGATTTTGGATCATTGCAGAACAAAAGCTCTGTGGCAAACACACGTTTCTGATGCTTAAACCTTTTGTTCAGCAGGACAATCTTCACAAATGAACACTTTATGATGTTTGATGGATTAATGTAGCAAACAGAAGCAAAATGCAAACTACACCACAGTAACGTGACTTCTACATCACTACCATTATGCTTCAGGCGGTCTCCAACAAACTTACCAGCTTTTTAGACAAGCTGGTGAAACCTATACATTTTTATTAACCTAATCAACAAGAGTTTGCAAGAGCACTGCACCCGCCCATGTCTGCGTGATGACGTTTAATTTTCCCAGCAACCACTGTAGTCTCATTAGGCCACTGGTTAGTAACTGCCTTTAACAGCACACGTAAAAACTCCAAAATTACACAAACATCTATTAACCACAGATCTTATTTCAGGAATCCAACCAAAATCCATTCAAAGTCCTCATTGAGTTTGAGATGACAGACCCCAGACCCTCTAAAATGCTTACTTACTTCCAGGTTTAAGAACTCATTCCTGGAGGCCCTATGTAGGGAAACACCAAATCTGGCTCCGCTAACCTGGGACCCATGTTGGGACCAGTTGCCAGGCAACCGGCAGAGCAAAAAAGACCAAAGATGTTTTGTTGGGCAACAATGTTGGTCAAATATCGGCAGTCATGCTGTGTCCAGTTGCAACTAGTCATTAAAAAGAACATGAAGCAGTTAAATGTTCAGATGGACAACAGTCGTGTTTAATTTGAGACTATACCACCCTGATCAAATTAACCCACACATAAGTAAGCTGTACACAGTGTACTACATTAAAGTGTACAAACACAAGTATCTGAATTGAAACAAGACTGGCTCCAGCCAAAAAACAGACCAGGACACTACACACAGACAACATATACATGTTAATTAGTGAGTTTCAGGGTGCTGATGGATCTTCTCATCTAACTTTAAGTACTGAGTGTGTTTCAGAAAATGTCAAAGTACATCTTTGAGCATCAGTGCTCTTGAAATTTTCACAATAAAAAAATCATGCTACGTCTGCAACACAAAGTGAGCCGAGCTACTTTTAAGATAGTTAATGCTGTGGGTAACCCTGTGCCAAAGAAAGTCTTTTGAATCAAATTAATGTAGATGTATGTTCCCAACTTTGAGATATTTATATGTGAACTATGCGAACTGCTCAGGACAAAGAGATTTGACTTGAGTTACTGCTGGATCCTGCAATCGTAGGCTTAATGATAAAAGCAGAAATGGAACAAAAAAGGGGCGAGCCACTTGAGGACGAAAGACGTTTTCCTGTTCCTCTCCATCATTAACGGTGAATTTACTTTTGAAAGACTATTAATTTTTAAACATTTGACAGTTCCATCTCAGGGAGAGAGCGAAATATTTAAGTGAATAACTTATTCTCAATACAAGACAGAGAGCAGATAGATGTAGTCTTGCAAAGTACAAATTTGATTAAAATTTTATATGTGTGCACTATTCATCGACTGAATTGGTAGCAGAGGCACACGGAGTACCATGGTAGCTGCTGTTTAAGGCTGAGAGCCAGATACCATGAGAGGAAGTCATACAAACGTTAGTGGCTGTTGATCCAAACACCAGTAGGAGGTGTTTGGTGCCTTAACAGGCCATTATATATGGTTTCAATTCATTCTAAAAAAATACCACTGACTGTATTGCACTTACTGCTTCACCATTGGCTAAACATGCTCACTAAGAAAGGCTCTATGCTGGCATCTGTCATTAGCCCTCAGGGGTTTTGTGAACCTAATCTATGCCAGGAAAATACAAGTCCCTGCCATACTGGAGCTGCCAGGAAGCCTTCACCATAAGAGGCAAGCATGTAGACTCCTGTTGGCATGTGCCACATATGTTCTTACTCACTTGCTAATAATAGGATGACTCACATGATCACATGATGCTTTCTGCTGCTCAGGAGAACACTTGCTGTGCGTGTTGCTCTCAACTCACTAAATTGCTTGTTTATGTTTAATAACTGTATTGATTATGCAATGCAAACTGTCTCCAGCTTGAATTAGTTTCTGCAAAGTTTTCTACAGAAAACAATTAATGGAAGTGCTGCCAAATAAAATAAATGGAAATTGATCCACGTGTTTACTTGGCTGTCGGTTTCTTCAAGCGTGTCAACTAATGCATGGATGTCACATCCCTGTCGAGATATTTTTATTTAACTCAAGCTGATGTCTTTCCCTTAGATTTTCATGCCATCATCACATTAGCTTCCGTTCTCAAAGAACATTAGGGTCAGCCATCCTCCTCCTCCTGTTCCAATCAGCTTAATCCCTCAGGTGGGCCATGACGACTTTGTGTTTTCCAGTGGCTGGAGCGGGCGCAGTTTTAACGCTACAGTAAAGAAACTAGTATCATAAACAATGTATGTACCGGTACCAACTATGTCATGATATATGCTAAATACAACTGAAAACTGGCCCTTTACAAAAAAATGTGTTATTATCACCTATTGTATTTAAACATGCATTGCAAAAGTCAGGCATGACATGAAGCTGAGACACTTTTGGATTTAAATAGCCCAATTTTATTGTGATGATTATGTTCAATGATGGTAGTCCCCATAGTAGCATTCCATTGTACATTTTTTAAAACTTAAACTCACTGTATAAAATAACCTGCAGTTACCTGCTAGGATAATATTAATAACTTTTCCGAGCAATTCCCAGAACGATCTAATAACTAAAAAATGCAAATGCAATACAAAACTCAAACTGATACCATATACCACAGTCTGAATTTTCTATTGTGTTCTTGGTCTTGGTGTCTTGATGTGGTATTTTGAAGGGATTTTTAAGCATTATTATTCATCCATGAGTCACCAAAAATGTTTAAATTTAGCACTTAATCTGTGCAACAAATGGCATCAACCCTAAAATTGCTGCAAAAGCTTATAAGACACAATTGAGCATGGAAATAGCATTCATATACTTCCATCATTATGTTCTAGGCCCTTAAGTGATTAATTAATTAAATAATTGATCAATTCATTTTAATTTAAGACTGAAAACTGGAACAATTTGACCCAGAGTGCTGAGCTGCGTTTCAAATGAACCTTCAGGCTCTGAGCTCTCAGGTGATATACACTTACACTGTACCACTTCTGTGTGACATCTACTGTTGACCTTTTAGCTTCCCCACCCATCTAAAAAAGGGATATCACATGCAAAATATCACATGGAATCTTAACTTGACATTATTTAAAATGCTATGTTCCATCTTCCGTTGGTTGCAAGCCTTTCTGTTGTTACAATTTATATTATCTAAATACAAAAGAGATGCAACAGGCAAGATGCATGGTGCACTACCTTATGTGATCTAAAGTGCTCAAAGACTGTGAGACCAAACAAAAACATGAATAAAACAGCATTTTGCATATTAAAAATTCTGTTGTAAAGCAAATTTACGCTGATATAAAAGGCAATATGAGTGTGGTACATGTTATCTAGATAATAAACATGCTCACAGCCTTGCATTTACACCTGCTGTTCTATGCCGTCTCATCTGCATTATGTCAACACTTTAATGGGCTTCTTATTTTAGATGTGCAGTATGCCAAGCAGGCAATTAGGTAAGGAGGTAACAAGCCTGTGTACTGTCAACAAAAACAAACTTGGCGGGTGCGTATTTACCACAAGTGATGTTAGTGTACAGCCTGTACTTACTTTTAATTTTGATGTGGAAAAGAGGCATCTTTACTGATTTTTTATAGACGATCACACACACCTGCTCTGCAATCTCCTTTGAGATTTTTCCATGTAGCAGTCATCACATATGACTGTGAAACTCTGATTTCATTGGTGATTTGAAGGGCAAACTTGTCATTTTACGTCGTCCTGGAGACATATCAATCAGCACTCGTGACTTCTCTCCTGTGTGGGCAGATACTTTTTCAATGATGCAAACTACTTTAACGAAGCATTTACACTTGTCTGACTCTGGCTGAAATCCAATCATTATGTAGCCAGACCACCTCCGCAGCCAGGGCCAGGGTTTTTCATAAAGAAGCTTAATTTCATAAATCTCCTATGATTAATAGAAAGCCATTACGGATAATTAAATACTTTAAATCTTCCAAACTGAATCATTTAAGAGCATGACTGAGGAGACAGAGCCGTGATGCAGTTAATGTTTTACCTCTCTATAGTCAGAGTGGCTGGGGAAACCAGTTTATGGGATGATAAGCACATTCAGTATGATGCTGTGTGTAGTGTGCATTCCTGAGAGGTGTTCCACGCTTAAATAAATACTCACCCACCACAGCTATGTTTACCCTCTCACTCACATTTCCCATAGTGCCACGTGCTATAGAATGGTCATGTACAAGACTAATCCGGGATTAAGATTAGCTGTTAGAGAGAAGCCTTTGTATTTGTCCAACTTCAGAGGAAAGTTTCAACTTAGACACAAAGTGTTTCATCGACAATCCCAGAGTTGGGTGGGAGGACTTAGAACACCAATCTACCAGTGAAACTAGTGATAAACAGTTCAAGGACACCTTTCACAGACTTTTCAGCACATGACTGTTGGTCTCAGCTGACTCATTCAGCTCACTCATTGGCTTCCCAGTTGTGATTAGGATTGTAGAATTGTATGTATTAAAAGGATCTCATTAGTGCAAATAGTTGTTTTTCATGATGAATCATTTATCATACATGTTTCTTTCAATGCCTGTTTTTTCAGTTTCTATCTATGATAAATGGCAGAATTATGGCAATTTTTAAAAAATAGAAAACATCCTTTTCAAACCTGCCAGCACATTTAGGGATCTTAGGAGGGTTAATTTCTTTTTCAATGTTTTCTACGGTATCATTTTAGTAAAATTTACTGCTTTTAGGCAAATATGCATTGGATCATTTCAGCTCTACCACACAAAACAGCCCAGTCTGATAAAAACAAAATAAAATGACAGTGTTTATCCTTTATACACCACTTACTTATGTTATAACAATCTGTTGCCTTTCAGTTTTTTCTATTACGACAAAACGTGAAGAACACATAGAGAAACAGTGGGCAGAGAGCCATATGTTTGTTAGCTTGCTCTGTAATCTACTATGAGTAAACATGCCTTACAACATGTCAATGAACTCAAGGCCAAACAGGAGCAAGCAAAAGGGTGTTTTCCACTCTCGGTACTGATATTCCCAGTTTCGTCACCATGATGAATTAACAAATTAAATACCAGCACCATTTTGCCAAGTTATAAGTGGCAATAAGGGGCAAGTGGATAACAGTGACATGTCAGATTTTTGAATTTGCTGAATAAAACACACAAGAGACCTAAAAACGATTTGTAAGATTTCCTTGAAATAAAAAAAATGGCATTTTGAGAGGTTAAACTGCAAGTGAATAAGTTCATTAAGTAAGAAAATGTCTTTTCACTATTTCATCTAATGTTTACAGTTCATATTCTGTCTTCAGGGGTGACTGCACTTTTAGTGATTGGATAACATGCTACCAGGTACACTACAGGCCAGGACTTTGGAAGCAAGATCAAATTTGTACGAAAAAAATCAGTTTCATTTGTATACTCAGTCCACACGTTTTTACGGTATGATCCAGGAATAGCATTCCAAGCTTTCTTAAGTTCATCAATGAGAGACTGCTGATTTGTGGGACGCACTTTTCTGACTGGTCGATCTTATCGTCTCACACAAGCTCAATTGGAGAGAGATCTGGAGACTGAAGGGGCCGAACCATCTTTCGTAGAACACCTTCCTCTTCTTTTTGTCTCAGTAACCCTGACAAAGCTTAAAGAATACTACGGGTCATTATCTTGCTGCAAAACAAACTTTTGACCCAAAAGTCTTAGTCCAGATAGAACTGCGTGATACTAGAGGATTGAGGGGTACTGTTGCTTCTTCATGATACCTTTTACATCAAACAAATCTCCTACTCTATCACCTGCAAAACCCCATACAGTGGCACTACCGCCTCCATGCTTTAAAGTGGGTGTTACCAGTTTGTCTGTGGACACAGACTCCATTTGAACCAAAAAGTTTAAACTTGCTTTCGCCGGTCCAGAGAACTTGTTTCCAGTCATCATAAGTCCAATTTATGTGTTTTTGCCCACTCATATCTTTTTTTTCTTGTTCTTGGACGGAGTAGTGTTTTGTGTTTTTTGCAGATACACAACTCTTCAGACCAGCCTTTCTCAAACATCTTTTCACAGTTGTGAGAGGTATGGGTTTGGACGTTGTTATGTTGATTTCCTCCTTTATTTGTGGTTCTGTTTTTCGCCAATTTCTCTTACTGATGATGATGATATGTTTATACTCTGTTTCTGTAGTAACCATCTTTCTTCCAGACCTTTTTTTTTTAATCATCTTCCAGTTTCTCCTGGTCTCTTCAGGGTAGTGAACTCTTTGTTGGACACCATTAAGCGTTTTGTATCTTATCTTTCAGTGTCTCTTTCTTTCCTTAATGTAGAAATCTGTACTCTTGTTTCTTTACTCAGCTGTTTCTTTCTAGTCATTTCTGTGGTGGTTTGATTTTGAGATATGAGCACAGTTGAGATTTATTGGGATTGTTGTATGCAAACTTTCAAAGCCAAAGAGCTAAAGTGAATAATGCAAACTGTGATTTGTTTTTCACTTTTGCACTTAAGTTGTGATCTTGACTGATTAGCATCCCTGCCTACGTAAAAAAAAATGCATGGATGTGCGCGGGTCATGGTCATCGCTTGAAATAGTCTCATCTACTTTCATACGTAGAGGGAGCACAGTTGAGGCTTAAGGAGGATATGAAAATATCAACCAAATTTCATGGCAATTTTTCCGACAGCTATTGAGAAATTTCACTCAAAATCAACCACAGATGTTAACCTCATGGTGGCACCAGAGGAATATTTACAGTCACTACGGTCATAAGGAGTAATCTTCTTGGAACCACAAATGTCATGGCAATCCGTTTGCTTGAACTTTATATATTAAAAACAGCTGCTTAACACTTACTGAGGCGCCACTAGTATGATGAAGATCAGTGAAAATGCCTCTTATATTAATTAGCGTACAAGCAATTACCATAAATTCATGTGGTTTTATCAAGCATCAACAGACGAAAGAGAAAGACCTGCAGCGTCCTTGTGGCTCAGTTGGTTAAAAAGTGCATGCGTATAGCTGCAGCATCCTTGAATCTAGCTTTCCCCTAATGTTCTCTCATCACACCACAATAAAACACTCCAAATACGGAGTGAGCAGGAAAAAATGTTAACCCAAACATGTTCTCTTGGTGATCTATTTACATGGACAAGAAATTAATAAAAGATGAGCCAGAACTACAAGACAAAAGCTTCTCTTTGTCCCAGTGTGCTCAACATGTTTGACACAGCAGCATGTTGCAGTTTTAGTCTGGGCGCTCCTTTATCAAATAGCTGTGGCAAAATCTGGCAAGAAAGCACAAGGCTGAGGGTGGCAGGAGAGCTGAGAAACATTGGTAAGCTGGCAAAACACAAAAATGTGTCCCTTTACCAAGTTACAACAATAACTGCATGTTAAAGGGATCGTTTGGATTTTTGCCATCAGACAGCCTTTTCCTACTGTGTCCTGAAGCTTTTATATCCATCTATGATGTCTTCAAAGCTACCAGACACCACTGACAAAAAGAGTCATTTTACCAGGCAGAACACAGGAGTTTCTACTTAGCTGCTGTCTCGGTCTTTGGTTTGTTTGCACAGTGTGACTTTGGTGTTTAAAGGGTTAGTTGGATTCACCAAAGTCACACTATGAAACAAACTAACCGACTGAGGCAGTAGACCAGAAACTCCTGTATTCTGCAGGGTTTAATCACTGTTTTTTGTCAACGGCTTCTGGTGGCTTTACAGAGAGCACACTGTAGATAATGGCGTTGGTTTCCCAAAGGCTGTCTGATGGCATGGTAAAGTAATAAAAAATATTGTAGTGTAGAATTAATCTGTTATGGATTTTTAGGTGGCTATAATGCATTTTGCTGCTGCCCCTGTCATCAGTAGTACATTACTTAGCTCCTGTGTTGGTACTCCTGCCTGCTCCAAACTGGGGGCGTGCTGACCATCATCTATTGTAGATAATAAACTGAATATGGATACAACCTCATACAACCCCACTTCAAAGAATCTCCATCTCTTTAATGCAAGGCTGCAACAACAAGCATTGTGTTTTATTTCACCTGTATTCCGTCACTTATTACATGCTGCCTATTGGTATTATGCACAATTCTGGCCTCTAAAAGTAAATCCTTATGAGCACAAGCAAAAACTAGGGCGATATGACAATACACACTGTCAAAAAGAAATAACATTGTTTATTAAAATGTTCTATATTGATTATATCGCAATGCCGATAAACCAGTGGATGACTGCGTAACAGCATATTTCCTGTCAATTGGACAATGTTTTGTGTTCTGATAATTGCTCGTGGGAGCGTTGTAAGTTGGTTTGGTATATAAAAAAACAGGCTTTAACATTTGGTTATTTCATATTATCAGAAAACATTCTGTATGAGGATGTATTTCATTATCAAGATATAAATTACTTAAAGAGGGTATCAGCCCCAACACCTATTTTGAACCAGTGACAAGCTATAAATACGCTCCTTATCAACCCACAATCCTCATAAATAGCTGTCATTATGAAGGCGAGGAAGCACATTATTCTTATCCCTGTCCTTTTACAACAGCAGCCAGCATGCAGCCATTACACAGGGTGATATACTGCATATACTTTACTAATATAAAGAGAGTACTTTTGCGAGAATAAAAGTTGGGCTTGTGATATTAATCATCCACATTTACATAACCACTTAGGCTACACTGACAATGAAAAGATAACACCTGAAACGTCCAAATAATGTCCTATCTCCTATCCTTCTCTCCATGTCACTCCCCTACTAAGCCCAGCTGACTCTTAAGTCTGTGTTCAGATGTTGTGAAGCATATGTGGGTGTAGGCACATCCAGCAGCCTCTTAAATAGATTCACATTATCATGTGGAAATTAATGAATGCATACTCGTATTTCCATCCTTTCTATATCTGTCCCCAGATTGCTCTTGCATCTAATTATTCTGGTTAAATACATGTACTGTATAAACCAAATTTGAGGGGCGTGCCACTGGTGAAATAAGTACGTTCTGTAAGCACAAGCAGCTGCGACTCAGCGGCAGTTGTTACACAAATACAGCCATTTTCTCTGGCCAGTGCATTTCCCTGCCCATAGTCACAGCAGTGTTAAGCCCCTGGTTAGCTTATGTGTTATTCTGCTTTGTAAGTGTCATGTGTGTATGTGTGTGTTTGACTGTGTGCCCAGGTCTGTGTGTATGCACACATAATTATGCAGCATAGATCTGCGAGTTAGCCCTTGAAAAAACATGCCTGTTCATTCACACTAACAATACAATATTTTCCAGATGGCACTGGTCCACATCGATCCGCAGCCAGAGAATTCATCCTCCTGTGCTTTCACACGTCAAGCCATGAAGTTCCCAACAGATATTCTTTTAAAGCTGCATATATTATGGAATTTCCAACACACCCAAGGCCCACGCAGAGGGGTGGCAAAACGTCACACTTCTAGGGGATTCTTATTCCTATGTTATAATAAACAATGCAATGAGCTAATTAAGAAGGCATGCCAAATTAGCTTTATAAACTAATGTCAAATCAAGTCATGAAAACACAGCCAGCAAACACTCTTTAAACTACACTGCTGTCACTACATTGCAGACAGTAACCCAGTGAACCACCAATCAGCACTGTTATTGAGAAGGAACCTTATTCCTCTAAACAAATGCCAACCTACACTGACAACCTGACTGATCCTCACTGCTAACAGAGGTAGCATTAATACTTTAGGATAAACCAAAACAACTTCATGGCTATTTGAATGCGCACAGTGCTACGGATACGCAATGCTACGCCTCTATCCTGATTGTAAGGCTGCCATGGTAACAGTTTGTCAATTACAGGGTAGCCATGCCCTTGAGCATACCCTGCTTTAGTGTCTATTTCACTCTAAATGGGACATCATTTACTAAATGAACATAAGAGGTGTCAATCTTCCTCTATAATCTCATTTGAATCTATTGAAACTTACAATAAAAACCATAAACACATTAATACATTTTTTTTTTTAAATGTACTGAGGAAATAAATCAAGTGAGGGGAAGGGGCATTTTCTCATAGACTTCTATACAACCTGATTTCTGAAATGCAAAGAATATGTTGTTTGTTCTGAATTTAAAGCATAATAACCAGATCCCAAGGTCAAAACTGCATTATTGTGTCTGAAAACAAAATCAGATTAATATTGGCCAATAATACTTATTGTATTCTCTAACATAGACCAGACCAGCTGATGTATCTGTCTGTCCTTTAATGCTAACTGTTCTGATAAACACCTCAGACACTGAACAAGTGTGATGAATATTTGCAATTGCAAAAGATGATGATGTATTTTCGCACAAATAAACACAGTAATGAGAGTGTTACAGACAAAGCAAAAGCCTCCGTCTGTTGTGTGGACCTAACTGAGGTCTATTGATGTGAGTTGTGTTGTATTAAATGGAGACATTGGCATTTGCAGCTGCCTAGGCCTGGGATCAATCAGTGTGAATAATAAAGCCCAGTAATTATAGGCTGTGATTCCGGCTTACAGCAGGGCTTTCTTCTTTTTCCTCACTTCTGAATGCTCGCTCAACATCAGGTCTGATGCCGTTGTTGTTTTACAATCCTCACACTTAAAACTAACTTGATCGCGTTGGAAACCTGGCTAATGGATACATTAAGTAAGATTGTAAACACTGTAACGGAGGCAGATGCACGGCAATTGCAGAAGAAGAAAAATGTCTTGATCTTGATGAGGAACGCTCAGAAAATGTTTTGTCTTTTCCCTGCAAATCTCTGTAAGGAGGAGGTAGTTAGTCTCTCTTATTCATGCTGGATTGCTGTCAATTCCTGGCACAGCCTCTTCCTTAAATGGACTGAGATGACAAGGCTATTACTGCAGTGCGGGTCGTCTGCTTTTCACAGTCCTGCTGTTTTCTTTTTTAATGTTTTTGTTTCCTTATTCTTATGCTAAAAAATTAATTGAGTCAAGACAACCTATCATAGCCCCTTTTAAATGAAATAAAACAATGTAAGTGGCAGAGAAGTGGAAGAAATTAAGTTGACAAATGTGTTGCAATTCAAAGTAGATCTTTCTCACTGATGAACCCAAGCAGAGATAAAAGGACTATAACTAATTATCCAGCAATTCATGAGAGCCACTTAAGGCATCACAGTCATTCTAAGACACAGGACCAGGTACATGAAGACCACTTGCTTAACTTCTTTAAAAACACACTGTGACGAATGTCCTCTGGCCTTCTGCTGACATTTCTTAACCTACGACAGGCTACAACTAGCCTTATCTTTTTTTAAGATAAACAGTTAAAACAGATAAAAGTTTATATATTTGTTATTGTCAACAAATCCCATAAAAAGACCAAAACCAACAATGTGTTTGCCTGACTTCGACTTCTCCAGTCTGTCTGTGCTTCTCAGCTCCAAAACATGTGTTTAAGTCTTTTAAAACAGGTCATGAATGTATACTTTTATACATAAAAAAGGATAGATAATTAAATAAGTAAATAGTTCCTTTTTGGGGACTATTTTCCTCTGTGCATTACAGTATTCAGTGCTCAAGTGAGTATTCACAGCACAGAGACAGTGTATGTGTGACTGACTCATTCCTGTTTTCATGGTAATGAAGAAACATGTCACCAACTGCAATGGTGTGGCTCACAGATGTGTCTTTGTATTATCTTTTTTTTCTTTCGGAATAACATTGGAGGTCTGTGAACCTGAGGTGCCAGATAGTTTGTTACACAGAACGATCTGAGAAGCCGTCAACTGATTGGAAAAGAGCAGGCACTTTCAAAAATTCTCCAGCAGGGGATTGGATGAACCACCTGTCTATTACTATCTATGTCACGGTCGCCATTGTTGTTTTGAACAAACAGTCTGTGTTGTGACAAACACATAGCAGCCATTAGTTCCTCACAGGAAGCTGAAAAGACACAAACACATTACTTGAAGCCTGACTACATGGATTTTAGTGTATTTGTGGCAATATCGCAGAAATCCAACTGCAAGGTAAGAGGTCTGCAGCACACAAATAAACTATTCCAGGCTACATAGACAGTACTTACTAGTAGAAAACATTTAATGCATGTTTCGGTCTTTTCAAGGTATTTGTTGATAATCAAGGTATATTTTTACCTTTTTAGTCTGGTTCAAGCAGACTTCACCTATTCACCTATTGTGCAGTTCGTTTAAGCTGGTATGAAGCCAGTAATTACACACAGGTGTGGACCAAAACAACCACACCGAAACCCTTTGAGGAGGTGAGTCTTAGTCCGGTCCCAAACTAACTTTAGAGCGGTTTGTTTGTGTAGGTGTTGCAGGGGATGCAACAGAGCATGCACACTGTAGCAGAATTGTTTCTCTAACATAAATATGCACTGTAGTCCAGAACATAGAATTTCTTATTTTATGTACTTTATGTGCTCCCGCCCAGGACGCATCTGACCAATGAGGGGAGTGAATGTTCTTATGTGGTTTGTAGAAACACATTTTGGTTAGTTTGGATTTTTCTCTGGGTGTAAAGAAACCGAAGAGGAAAACACTCAAAGTTCACAAACTCAAATTAACAACAGTTGTAAAAACACCCTGGGAAAAAGATAGAATATCACCAGACTTCTCCATTAAATCTTTGTTGACTTTCTAGTATACCTAGTATAATAGGTTTTACATGAAATACATAACATAGCAAGATAATTATTGGACAAACAAGTGATGATTGTACAAATGTGACAATATAAAACTATATAAATTCTTACCTTGTGTCGGCACTTTAATACAACACCATAGGCACCTAAAAGAGATGCAAACCACAGGTTTAACTGACATTCAGCACATCTAACGTTGCATGAATATTTAAAGCATACTACTTTTGCCTTTAAAGTAGAGCTACAATCAGACCCACATGAGATGATAATAAAATTACATCCAAATTCAGTTTTAAAATGCAGATTTTTTCACTAACAATTCAAGCATGACCTATAGAGATTAATAAACAAACACTAGCTCAATAGTGAAAGTGGGAGTTGGCCAACAATGCTGACAAGTCCAGAGTCTACTAAGCCATTTTTACTTCAGCAGATTTCTACAGAGTGAAGAACATTTTAAATCCTCTTTTTTTAATGCTACTCATATGTTCACATGAATTAAGGAAAAACATCCCCCTCTATAAAAGGACAGGTGGCTCAGAAAGTAGGACACAAGTGTTGGCAAGCTACTGTAGTTCTGATGTTATCGACCCTGGCAGTCACACACACATCCCCGGAGGGTTCGAGAGGAATTCTTGGACGGAGCAGGCATATGACGAATTGCTCCGTGCTCCTTCACAAACACACCAGTGCAACGGAAAGTCATCTACTCTCTCAGGAGGCTGCTCTAATACATTTACCTTTATTCTAACACTTTTAACACCTAAAGACTAAAAAGTAGAGCACACAGATAAGACTAACTAGTGGTTGAAATTTACTGAGCAGATTTTTTTTCATGTTCTGTACTTAAATTCAATGTTGAGCTGCCAGTACTTTCCTTAAGTATTTCCTTTGTCTGCTAGTTTACACTTCTAGTCCATTACATCTCAGAGGGAAATATTGCACTCAAACAATAACCAAAGACAGAGTTTCAGTGGTTCAGCTGCAGTATATAACACCTGCAGTCAGCAGCCAAGCTGTCCCTAACGTTTGCTCAGTTAAGATCAAACTATTGCGCCATTTATACATGACTAAATGAAAAAGTCCATTACCTTATTTAAAATTAAGAATAATTCTGTTTTGAAAATCTATGGAAACATTTGGGATAATGTCAGTGCACAACTCAACAAAATATACATCATCCAATTGTACAATGTAATGCTGAAAAGTTATGTATTATACCTTCAAATATACATGCTATTTGACAGTTTGCTTTCACAACTTGGAACTTAAAGACAGGGAAAAGGCATTGTTTTCAAAACATTTATAACAGACAAATCCATTACAAAGTGGGAAAAAAAACTGACAATGACATGATTTGTAGATTATGTGCTACAAAGAGCAAAACCACTCGAATTTTTCATCTTATTTGTTTCCCTCATTAGAAAAGAACCTGGAATAATTGCAGATTCTGTGTATTTCAATTGCTAGAATGAGCCTACATGCTGCTCTCAGTCCTAAATGATTAACAAAATTGACTGACCCCAAGATCAGTGAGGAAAAATCTATGATGCTGGATCAAGTGGAGCGCACTGTGCAATGAGTGCAGCGGCAGTAAGTAGAGCTGGACTGAAAAACTTCTACAACTTTACAGTTTCACATGGCACTAAAAGTGCTGACTTCATTCCAGACACACTCATCTTTTGAAGAGGCAGTCAGCCTTCAAAATCCAGCTCAGAGTGTCCCTGTGTCTTCTGGCGACACATTATACACACATTATAAAACTTCTAGGGTGTAGGAGTAGGGGAGTAAAACTGGGACAAGTGGGTGGCCTCACCTCAGGGCCTCTGCCACTTTATATCAGCCAAGCGGCTCGAGCAAAAAAGAAAAGCAGAGAGAGGCGTTTTGGGGAAATTGAACCATCAAATCACCCTGTCCCACTGATATTTACAACAATAAAACTGAATCCCACAGCCCACCTTTTCATTTCTACAATAACACAAGAGTATGACGTCAGGTCAGAGAACCTTCAATTCAACTTCTTTCTTTTTTTCATGTTAAAATTCATCCCAATGAATAAATATTTTTAAAATGGTCCTTGACCTTATTGAGTTGTACAATCATGAACAACAGTTCAGGCCTTTAACAGCCTTGTTCTGCAGCAAATATAAAACAAAACAATCAAATGATTGTTCATTCAAAAGCCCTTCAGTAAATTAGTAAGTGTGCTACCCCACATGGAAAGCTGTGGCTGAAGACCGGACTGGACTAGTAGACACTGTTGCAGAATGCAAATGTACAGAATATGCTTCTATATTTCACATTGTTACATACTGCAGTGGCATCAAATGAGAACTCTTACCTTCACCCACAATCCCAAGGACTTCAAATTTATTCATTACATCACCGATGTCAGGGATTTTCATGAAGTCAAAAGGTATGATGCGTGAAGTGCATGGAGCTCAGGCAGAGCGGGCCCAGCTACAGGACGGCATGAGGCGGCCAGCTGTTGGCTCCAGAGGGGCTCATGCCGGCTGTAAGCCATAATATCCGCAACATGCCGTCTTCAGTGGCTCGTTTTTACCTGAACAAAAAATATAAAATGATATAAATATATGTGTATATATACATACAATACGTACAACATACAATACGTACAACTGATATGACATTTTTGAGACCGATACAGATTTAAAGGGTAAAAGTTAACCGATTACTGATATGGCAGCCAATATTGTGCATTTCTGAGCTGGAATGAAAAATGAAGTTTTCAATGTGGATTGTGCACTGATATGACTATGCAAAGGTGCTACTTCCTGAAACAAATAACTTCATTAAAGAATATTTAACATTATTATATATTCTTGATAAATAATTTAAAAAAGAAAATAGCTTAGAAAGGCCTTACTGTTGAATACCAATCAATTGCTGATCATTTAAATAAAAAATAAAATAAATAGCTATGTGACACCATTACTGAATCACTCTTTTCTGTTTTATAAGCTCTGTAAAAAAGTTTTCATATGGGCGCATATTGGAGAATATATACAGTGATACTTATAGATACTAGCATGTGTTTAATAGGTCAATATCAGCCGTTAAAATATCCCTTTAAAAATGCATCAGTTGACTGCCAAAACCTGACATGAAATTTTGTTGTCACAATATGTGA
>CAFUXE010000329.1:467862-489263 GCA_903364295.1 Serranus cabrilla
GTGTGTGTGTGTGTGTGTGTGTGTTAACTAGCTACGACTGCCCACAGAATGAATGTAGGTCCAACATTTTAAATACAGAGCAGTAATAAATCCAACAAGTCAAACATATGGCTACACTCAACCCAACTTAGTACAAATTGCCTCACATTAACAGCTTTCTAGCTTGGACTCTGCTTAGTTAACGTTATATTTAAGCTAACGTTTGTTAGTGCTCACAAAACATACAAAACCGCAAATTAGCTCAAAACAAACCTGAAGCTGGTAACGTTGCCTTTCTCGTGAGCTTGTACTGAAGATATTTACATTCTACTTAGTGCGTACAATTCTTACATTTATATGAATATAAAATAAACTACTCACTCAGTCACTGTTTGGGAAAAAATGATGGAACTGGGCCCATAAATCCACCCACCAACGGAGATATTTTCATTGCAGCAGGCAGCTACAGTAACTGGATCGTGCGGTTGACAAGCTGCAAGCAGATCACCAGGCAACAGTTTGAGTGGCGTGACGACAACCAATGAAACCACTTTAAACGCATGTTTATCCGAACGCCCCCCTCATTTGGACCAATCAGAGAGCAGAAAGGCAACAAGGGGGAGAAAACTGTTTTGCGGTCTGAGGGTGTTTCGTATGAGGTGGGATATTATTGTTCTAATTTCTCAATTACATAATTCACAAGATCACACCCTTCTTACAGAATAATAACATAATAATCTGTCTAAATACTATACCACGATATACTCATAGCATTATAGGGACGAAATCAAGTACATAAGTGGATAAATACACAGCAAAAATGTGGACTTTACCTTGCTTAAGGGTGGCAAAGCATTTCCCCTTTTACCATTGTCTTTATAATATACTTGTGAAGAGTTTGTAGTTTAATGACATTTTCGTACTCTTCTTAAGAGCAAACATTATATTTTGCACTCTCTCTAAAGAAATAGTTTTTAATTATGAAGTACTCTGAAAAGTTTTCTGTCCATTATTTTTGTCTACTTTTTGGCAAGCAAACAACATCAAATGTCTTGCGAATTAAATACCAAAAAGGCTGTGATTATACATGTTTTTGGTGAGTATCATGATCTTCTCCACAGCATCATGGACAGAAAATTAAGAGCTATAATCTACATCTCCCTCTTGGATAACTTCTAAGGAGTGACCTACAAAGTAAAAGATAACAGCTGATAGGGTCCTGTGTGTATCTTTATCCATGACCCCAACCTCATTCTGACCAAATCTGAGCTATTGACAATTAAAACACTCTGAAGGATCTATACAGCTTTTTCCATGTCCATGCTATGAAACAATGCTGCCACCCACAGGAGGAACCTAAAAATGTATCGATTCCTTCATCTGAATAGTCTGTAATGTGTAGTTGGCCCACAAAATAGCACTAAAGTGTATTTCTGTATTTAATTAATTTTCACCTGATTGATTATATCTAGAGGTTATTAAGTGTAAAATCAAATCATCATTGATACAATAATAACTCTGAGCACAATCACAATAGAGTCATCACCTTTATATGTCTTCATAATCTATTTTTAGGTTGCTAATGAATGAGATGAGCTATCCCAGAGAAGTTGTTGCAGCTCAAACATCCATTAGTCTGTCAGCATTTTGGGAAGTAAAAACTCTGTGTGAAGATGTTATGTAGTCTTGTTTCAAAGCAGTGATGAAGATTTTGATACATTTCCAAATGAGAAACACCTGAAACAGGTGACACTTCAATACCCTGCAGGCAGGACATACATGATAAGCAGCTTGGTTTTGTGTCACGGGCTGGTTTTATAAGCAATAAGACACACTAAAAATCAAAGTCTATCAAAGATCCTATATCTGATTGTAGCGTAACCTACAATATTACAAAGAATGAATGTGTTCCTGTTGAAAGCTGGAGTGCAATTGCACAGATCACCTCTTTTTAATGAATTTTGTTGCTATACCTCAATTATGAATTTATCATAGATTGTAACAGTAATCTACATTTTTCAGCAGCTTTCTGTATATTCAACACATCTTAAATGCATAATTGGGCCACACGTGGGGTAGTGGTTAGCACTCTTGCCTCACAGTAAGAGGGTTGTGGGTTTGATCCCGGCCTGTGGCCCTTCTGTGTGGAGTCTGCATGTTCTCCCCGTGTGTGCATGGGTTCTCTCCGGGTACTCCGGCTTCCTCCCACAGTCCAAAAACATGCAGCGTAGGTGTAATTGATGACTGTAAATTGCCCGTGAGAGTGTGTTGGCCCTGCGATAGACTGGCGTCCAGGGTGTACCCCAACTCTCGCCCAATGCAGCTAGGATCAGCTCCAGCCCCCTGTGACCTGGGTTGACCCGTATAAGCAGTTACAGAAGATGAATGAATGAATGAATAAGTTGGCTGAAATTAGCTATTGTTTTATTGTTAATTATTAGATGCCTCAAATTGTATGAGATTATTTGATGATCTGAATATTAATTTAAAACTAAGTTGCTATATATGCCAGTTCAATGAAAATAAGAAGTTTAAACAGGCATACTGTAGTTAATAGTTCCTAAGTAATTGTATTTCGTCACATTCCACCTCAGTCATACAAACTATTATGATCAAGTCCCTATACCAAACATTTGCAAATCTCAAGAATTAAAAAATGAAACAGATATTTTTATTTTTTATTTAATGCAGTCTACATATTAATGCTTTAGGCTACTTAAGGAGTTTCCACGTGTGCTGAAACAGTGTCTGACTACTGGGACTGACGGCATGTGTTTGATATCGTTAGAATAATCATGGTTTTAGATGGAAAATGTAGGCGGGGGAAACACACGAGTTTGATATGGGACATTGGTTCTGAGTCATGTTCTGTAATTTAGCCAATGTGATGACATACTCTTTTTTTAACTGCAATCCCCTTTTCGGTTGGACGGCTATACACGGAAGTACTACCAACATTCACAGAAATTGACTGTTTTATTTTAGATTCGTTAAAGTTGAGTAGATAGAGTTTCGTTTTTTTTTTAACTGAATTCACAAAATATAATAATTACGTTTGGCGATTAATTATCTAGGCTACATCATCTGTTTTGTATTGTTCAATTTTTTTAAATAAAATATGTTTAAAGTATGCGATATTCTCTTTATTTATTTATTTTTTAAAAGCTAATTGATTTAATACAGTTTGTTTGCTTATTTAATTGTATTTTCTTCTTCACGTTACCTTTTGAAATAGCAGCCTTTTGTCTAGACTTCTTAATTCAACTGTCCAGTTTTCCAGTGCCTTTATTGGAATGTATTGAAACATAATTCTTGATCAATTTTGAGGCAAAAGATGCATTGATTAGAAAGAGCCTGTGAAGAAGAGAGAAAGTAAAGATGGACAACTGGTGCTACTTTCTGGAATCCAAAATAACAGGCTGAGTAGTGCAGCCGCTGATTGGTTCATACGAGCAACCCTTTCCCCGATTGGCTGTCAGTGTGAGTATCATGAGAGTTAATTGGCCTTCTGCTCCGCACACCGAGCCCATCTCGCTGTTTTGCTTGTCTGCGCTCGTCGAGCAACACTATCTTCGGCATAAATTACATGCGTGTAAGCATACACTACATTCGTGAAAAAATGGCAGCTGACGATTAGGGAGAAGTGTGAGGATCTTCACTCGAAAAAAGACGGCACTTGTAAGTTTTTTCTTTAGACTAAATAATCTAGAGTCTCGGGAGAGTGTCAGATGAAGCTACATGACCCAGGTTTTGTGTATTTCTCTTTGATAATATGGAAGAAACTGCTCTCAGAGGGTTAACGTTAACGCTAAGGTTAGCCAACCTAGTTATTAGCCAGCAGTGGTAGCTAGCAAATCAAGCAGCCCCAGTTGTCAACATTGGGCCCAGGCTATTACCTGGAGCCGTATAACGTTGTAACTACACATCAGATAATGCGTCCGAGAGCAAAGATGCAATATTTAAAATTAAAACACTTTTAAATTCAGTGTTTTATTGAAAGTAAATTAGCGTAATACCTATTTAGGCATTTAGCTAACCTAGCTGTTACCAGCTAAGTTAACACTTGAAGGCTGATGTGAGGTGACATAACAAGCCAGCTAACAGTTAACGTTGATAGGTAACAGTTAACATTAGGGTTAGCTAGAGCAGGTGGGAAAAGCACTGAAAAGTGTGCAGATACTTATTATAAGTCAACATTTGTATTGGGTTATGACGTTAACGTAAGACATTGTAACGCCAGGTAATAACCAAACCCATATAACTAATGGTAATCTTAATTTGGCTCATAGGACGGTAACATTAGCTCCGTTACGTTATAACAGACGTCAAAAATGGATAATTTAACTGTTTTTCTTTATGACTTCGCTTGTGTTTTTTTCCCACTGTTATCCGTCACTTGACTCAAAGGACATCCAGTCCTGTTTTCTTAACTTTTCAGCCCAGGATGTAGGACAGATGTTTTTGTTTACTTGTTACCTAACTCAGTGACACTATTTCACTAGTGTCTCCGCCATGAAGTCCGTAGGCAAAATGTCAATATTTCACGTAAAATAGGAAATGTGGAATAATTGTAAAGATTCCCTACACAAAGTTAAATATAGTGTCGCATGGGCTGTCCCAGTACACCACATGCCTGTTGTTACACAGTTGAACCTGAAAAACCCACCCTGTTACAGGCTTCCTGTCTCTGTGGGAGTGTTCATTACTGGAATACCACACTTTTGTTTACGAAAGAAATTCAGATTTATTTTATTTTAAGTATTTTCCCCCCTGAAACAGCAGCAGCACGTCCTTTTGCGCAGGGTTTATGTGGTTCCCCACAACAGGTTATTTTCAGAGATACTTCTCTTTTTGCTTACAAATTAAACCAAATCACAGGCTGGTCTAGTATCACTATTGTTGGGTTTCAAGCAGTTTGTCAGACAAAACAAGCACTTTGCAAACATCGTTTTGAGCTCTTCAGTATTTTGATATACAGTTGTTATTTTTTCTAATATTTACTATGTGATAATAATTGAGAGATAAAATGTAGTCGTACCCTATAGTCTGCACTACAACTGTTTCAAATGTTTTTTTAAAAACAGGGGGCATTGTCTAAAATGTAAACAAAACTGATAATAATAATAATATCATAATACATTTTATGTTTAAAACTGAGTATAAATCTACACTTTTAATTCTGAATTTGATGCATTCACTTTTTACTGTTGTTTTACACAGCGTCCCAACTTTTTTAAGAATTGGGAGGTTGTGATATTGATATCATGTTAATAATACACATAAGATAATATTTTGTCAACAATAGGCACCTCTTTAGTGTGTTCGTTTATTTTGATCCTGCTTTGTCTCCCTCTCTTTCTTTTGTTTGTCAATTGATATGGTGGCCTGGTTGTTACATAGGAAATATTTTCACCTTTTGATATTTTCTAGAGAACAACTTCACCGGCAAAGAAGCACACCTGGTCACCATAGGTCGTCATCGTGGAAGTGTCACCATTGGTCATCAGTCACCATGGGAAAAACTCCAATAAAAGGCAAGGAGATATAATTGTACCATGACTGATAAAAACTTGAAGGTTGTTTTTTCTTGTGGCACACTTTAATCAAGCACACTAAGTAAAAACACCTCTGTGGGTATCATTAGGACTGTAGGGGCCTCGTAATGTGACAGCATACAGCTTCATTTGAGTCATTGCGCTTGTGTGTTAGTGAAAGCATTTCAGAGTTGTTAATTAGATTTTGTGTCATCGACTGTGATAACTCTTGAAAGGCTTTATTTCACAAATGAGTGCATACACCTTAGTATTTTAAGTTTCACAGCAGAAATCCATAATTAACAGTTTTTAGACTATTATTTCTGTGATGTGTTAAAGTATACTAAAAAGAAAAACAATTACAAGGAAATGTTGGTAATGTTTCAATGTAATGTAAAGGGGAAAACATGTGCATATTTTGTGGCGAACGGCCCCTTTTAAAGGTATATTTTACTTTTATTTACACTTAAGAACATGTGTATTTTCATACATTTATTAAAATTGTCTTTTTATCATTATAATCATTTTTAGATCAAAAGGAGGGCAAAAAAGAGAAACCAGGAAGAATGGTTCCACTAACAGGTACAACCCCTGCACCACTTAAAGGTGAACCTTTTATTTGATATTCTGTGTTTGCTTTGATTTGTGATTTAATTCAATTTCTTTGGTTGAACTAAAGAGCTGGGTTATGTTTTTACATTATCAGAAGAGCTCTACAGTCAATAGAGAGCATTACCATAACTTTTTAAATTGCATGCCATGTGTATAGAAAGACATATTCAACGCTTTCATGGTATACTTTACATTAGCACTGCGCAACAACAGACTCTGTTATAGATTTTCGAAATGTAAGTTATAGTTAGTAGGTGATATTCTGGGATTCTGCTAAAGCATTTATCTTTTTGTGTGATTTTTGATTAGATACTTTCAGCTGGGAAGAATATCTAAAAGAAACATCTTCTCTACCGGCTCCACCAGGCTGCTTTCGTCAGGTTTGTCCTCATTAAGTTCAAAGGTGTTTAATATTTAGCAAGGGCCAGTCATGTGAAGGCAGTCTCAAACATCACTATACATTTGAACTAACTGGGTAAGAACTTGCAGACTGTATAACTGTATTCTATCTTGTATAAAACAGTGTCTATCTTTTTTGTTTTGTTTTTTCATTTTAAATGTCGTTGTAGTGGCAATCTAACTACCAAAAAAAACCACTTGAGGGAATCTGAAGTTATTTCCAACTCATGGCGGTGTGAAAAATGAGGTCCTCCATGGGAATGAGTTTAACACTTTATTTAACTTTGAAACACCTACAAAAGGCCGGAGGCTTTATTTTGAATTGTAGCAGGATTTACCTGTATCCCCTTTGTGAGAAGGCCAATCTCTTCCACACGCTGTAACAATTCTCAATCAGTCCTACCGTGATTCTTCATCGTTGTTTTCCCAGGCTTTCTTTGTCTGCATCCACATGATTGGAATCAGCTGGCATGGAGTGAGGTGGAGCGCAGCTAGAAGCTTAGTTTTTCAACAAAATGTAGTGGCAATCTAACTACCAAATAAAACCACTTGAGGGAATCTGAAGTTATTTCCAACTCATGGTGGTGTGAAAAATTAGGTCCTCCATGGGAATGAGTTTAACACTTTATTTAACTTTGAAACACCTACAAAAGGCCGGGTGCTAACAGACTTAAAACTAGCTCGTACGAAGAACAAAAATAGTAAGACTGTGACCCAAAACTCATTCAGCCATCACACCCACACAGACACGGTTGAAAAACTGTGTGGCTTCCCTGATCCTGATTCCCTGCTGCTCATCAGCTGTGTCTCCCTCTTCTAACCTTTGTGTGACTGATTAACCACCCATGCTCACCTGTGTTCAAGTAACCCATAGCAACCATAGTGCCTCACCACTGACACACCCACATTCATTCATATACACACACAGATCCAAATTGGCTACAACAGTCGGCTTTGCACACAACAGATTCTGAGTGTTGACTTTAGGCATCCATGGTTCTGTGAATTTTGCTAGTAGTACAATTCTTTCTGTCCATCATTCAGATATTCTATCTTTATGACATACTACTTATCTTTCCTTCACAAAGCTTTGAAACAGAAACAGTTGGATGGCATAAACCTGACTGGAGAAAATCATTGATTAACAGTATGTGCATCACTTATATGTATTCTATTATTATATCTTCTATTATCTGCAGGCGAGAGTACCACCCTCCAATGACTTTAAAGTGGGAATGAAGCTTGAAGCACATGACCCGCGCAACTCCACCTCCGTTTGTATTGCCACGGTGATGGGTTTAACTGGGGTGCGTCTACGTCTCCGTCTGGATGGAAGCGACAACAGCAATGACTTCTGGAGACTGGTGGACTCCTCTGATATCCAGCCTATTGGAACCTGTGAGAAGAACGGGGACATGCTGCAGCCACCACTGGGTGAGACAGTCAGGGGGGCAGGATGGAAGTGCATTATTTCAGTAATCATTTCAAGACAGTAAAGGGAAATCTTCATTCATCTATCATGCACTTACCGTCTGAGCTGTCATGGCACGGTTTGACCTCAGACAGATGGCTGTTTAGAGGCCTGGGCTGATTCTTAAAAAAAGTGTTTTCAATGAAAGTGTCTTTGAAAGATAACTAAAGGTTGTAAGGAATGTTTTGGTTGTGTTGCTGTAATACATTGTGAATAGTTAGAATAGCAAGATCATAAAGCTGCATAGATTTCCACAAAAATATTCAAGTGTCCACTGTTGACATTAATTCCTTTTCACTGTGTTTAATACAAATGTAAAAAACTACTTATTAGTGGTTCTTGGGTCAGGGAAAAGAAAAACATAGTCACATTGAAAATCACCCATAAAAGCACACCCTGTGTTAATAACGCTGAATTTTTCTTTTCTGAATTTGTTAAGCTCACTTTTGTTTATAATGTTATTCAATTTTCTCCTCAAGGATTTCGGATGAATGCCTCCTCATGGCCCATGTTTCTGTTGAGAACCTTGAATGGAGCTGAAATGGCACCAGCAACAGCCTTTAAAAAGGTACGCGTTGCTTCCAAAAGCAACAAAATATATCTAGTTACACAAACAAAAAGTTACACAAAGTCATTCTAATGAGGTTATTGTGTTTATTTTCAGGAACCCCTGAGGCCCACCCAGAACAACTTTAAGCCCGGCATGAAGCTGGAGGCGGTGGACAAGAAGAACCCGTACCTCATCTGCCCCGCCACCATCGGAGAAGTGAAGGGCGACGAGGTCTTTATCATGTTCGATGGGTGGCGGGGTGCCTTTGATTACTGGTGCAAGTATGACTCCCGGGACATCTTCCCTGTGGGCTGGTGCTCACTCACAAAGCACAGCCTCCAGCCACCAGGCAACAGTGGTAAGTGTCACCCTGTAGGTGGCAGCACAAGGCTGCACTTACAATAAGGCAGAGTTTGTTATTAACATTCCCTTCGTTGAGTTGCAGTGCTCCCCCCCAAAGTGGGGAAAGTGAATCCACACTTAGAATAATATAAACAACGTTATCATTAATCATGTGGTCTTGTTGCTTAGTCTGACAGTAACATATACACCCCGTAATGTTTAGCAGGTGCTGGACAAGCACTAAAATAAATCATGCATTGTGCCTCTTGATCAGTGTGTGATGTAATAACACCATATTAACACTTCTCCCAGAGGAGGTCTGACTGGAAAAGTAAAGATGGAGTCTTTTGATTTGGGTTCAGTAGTTGACAGCATCTTCATATTTTCACTCAAATTTGAGTAAACTTTTTAAATTGTACTGTATGGAGATGTCAGTAGTTTGCCAGAAGTCAGCTGAGCTCAGCTGTTGGACAGCCTTCATTGATGTTCTTGGTGAAGTCAAATGCTCGCTCTTGGTAATGAGGATTTCTTTTCTACAGTGCCCCTGAGTCCCCGCATAGCTGCACTTTGAAGAAAGTTTGGTTCCTTAGTAACAAGTTTAATATGGTCCTTTAAACGTGGTCCTCTTGATAAACTGGGAGCCTCACAAGCACTAGTCCAGCAGTCGTAGGAGACTATTGCACATGAAACTCTGCAGATACACTATCCACTTCTGTCGGTGTGTTTGGGTGTCACTTTGTTTGGGCGGCGAGGCTGAACAGGCAGAAGAACACGCTGGAGAGGAGGATTTATGTTCTTCACATCGTACCTGTTTATGTGGAGAATTATGTTTACGTAAAAGCTGCTCGGTCCAGTCTCTGACTTTTGCTCATGTGCGGATAAGACCCTGGTTGGAGAGAACGAGGTTATCAACCACAAAACAGCTTTTTAAATGCACTCTCACCTGCTCATGTAAGGCTGGAAGGGGATGAGAAGAGCACACACACTTTCTCTCTCTACTCCCCCGAAACCTTACACTGATCAGTCTACCTTCTCCCACTCCACCGTCAGTGTGTGGGCTTGTTGAGCTTATGCTGCGTTTTGGAGGAAGATTTATTATTTGTCTCCCTGTGCGTGGGTATTGTTAGGGAATCTTCAGTACATACAGAAACAGAAAAAAATATTTACTAGCAGAGTAAATAGGCTGTTGTTTTGTGTGGGTATGTGTTGGCGCAAATGTTTTCCCTTTCAGCACGGCGAGTTACACTTTTACTCGGTTTCTGGTCTTGGCAATAAGCATTTTTGTTATTTATAGAGAAGTAGCATTCATAATACACACATTTGCAATAATAAAAGGCTAAAATGGTGATTCCTCCTTTGGAAGATTAGAGACGTCATAGACTACGTGCTTGGATTCTGTGTGTTCAAGACTTTGGTATTATTCTGCATGATCGACATAGTTTTCTTTGCTGCAGATGTTTATGATCTGTAAACTTTGCTGAATGTTTGGATTCTTCTTTTGTCAAAGGAATTTGGTGGCTGTAGAGTGCATAGATAACGGCTTCAGTTCTTAACTTAAACACATCTGCAAAATAAAACTGTGAAAATATTGTATTGTATATAATATAGTTGTAAATATAGTTTACACGTAAACCGTCCATCAGCTAATACACTGACAATGCATAAGAACCACATATAACCGCACCTCAGAAGATACACGCTATGCCTTTAAGTAAGCAAACAAGTCATTGGAACTGTATGGCATAAACTGGAGCACTTCCCCTGCTATTTCCAGTAATGAGATTCCCCTGTCCAAACCCAGATTGGCAGCAGACCGTCTCTTTACTTTCATCCGAACCACCAACAGCAGCACGGCGCACTGTGGTGGTCACTGGGTCAACAGATAATGACCCACAATTTGTCTCTAACTAGCCAACAGAGACAGTGATGGGGCAACCAAGCCTCATTTTTATAGTACTCTCTTTTTACAATACACATTCATAGTGTATAAAGAATCTATGGAGCTTTGGAGTTTCTTCTCTTTTTATATCCATGTCTGTGTCTCTAGCATACGGGCCATTAATGATCCTGGACAGCAGTCATATTCAGTAATTGCGTATTCAAGGAACCATGTACTTTTATAGCTCTCTGTAATGTTTCCTTGAACTCTGTAGAACTCACGTCTCTACTTGTGTGGCATCTTTATTAGCCATCTATACAGTAGCTACAGCCTTTAGTTCCACCATTGCTGTTGAACAATTTAAATTTCTTAGATTTTCTTATGAGCTTCTAGTGTGGTTGCTCAGCTTTGTAAAGGCATACAATGCAGAGTCTCTACAGACACTTCTAGTAGGTCATTAGTGATGATTGATGGGGATTACTTTAGTGTAAGTGTACACTTTGTTTTTTACAGAAAATCCTGCATTATGTCTTTAATGTCCATTACCTCCATACCAACGGTTCTGTTGTGTCCTGTTACAGTTACCCTGCCGAAGAACCTGCAGATCCTCCCGGCGTCGCCCTCCAAGCCCAGCAGGCGTTCCATGCAGTCCCCCTACAGACTCCCCAACCCTCTGCCCCAGCTGCCTGTGAGGAAGGGGGTAAGAGGCCGGCGGCCCAAGAGTGAGACGATTGCCCTGCTGAAGGCCGTGGCGGAAGCAGCTGCAGCCCAGAACGGAACTGTACCTGAAGAAACACAGCTTGTACCCCGGCCACACAAGAAGAGGGGCCCCAAGCCTGGAAACAAGGTGAGACCCTGATGAACACATAGGAACTTTGAGATTTTTAAACATCAGGTAAATACTTTTTACTGCCAAGTTCCTTATGTTAAAGTGCTTCTGTAAATCAATGTCTTCAATCTTTCAAATCAATCTTTTTCAGAGGAAGTCCAAGATTCTGCAAAGCCCAGCACAGCTGCCCAGCATTCAGGTTCCACAAGAGAGCCCTCCCAGCCTCAACTCTGTGGTCTCAACAGGTGAGGATTAATGTGTGCCTTCCATAATTAGCTAATGAATCAAAGCTATAATTAGAATATCTAATTTGCTCACTTTGTTCCTCGTTCTGTTGCAGTGTGTGTGTACGTGAATAAGCACGGGAACTGCGGTCCCCACCTGGACAGGAAGCAGATGCAGCGTCTGCCAGACCACTTTGGCCCGGGGCCAGTGAATGCTGTGCTGCAGCAGGTGGTCCAGTCATGTATAGACTGCGCTTACCAGCCGAAAGTCCTGCTCAGTGCTCTGCAAACTCACTCAGGAGGAGGAGAGGTCGTCAGAGGTAAACAAACACACACAAACATTATCACAAGTTGTTATTGGTAGAATATTAACTCTGAAATAATAATTAAAATAGGTGAATGATGGGTTCATTGGTCGGCTGCACAGGTAGTCCAACCCTTTAAACATGTTGTCCTTCATCCCAGTGAGAACAGATGGTGGAGTTCGTGTGGTCAAACTACCGTCAGCCTCCAGTGCTTCCTTTGTGCTGCGGTTTCTGGAGACTATGTGTCGTCACCTGCAATGTGACAACCTGTTCAGCAGCCAGCCGTTCAGCCACTACACTGCTTATGACAGGACCAAGTCAGGTAAACATCACTGCTCTGTCAGGGAGAAGCCTCCGACGGATCATAATTGTTAAGATAAAGTGATGTGAGACAAAAACTAGAAGGTGACCCTGTCCGTGGTGTGCTGTGTTTCAGTGAAAGAAGAGGCGCTGGACGCTCCGTCTCTGGCTCGGGGCAGCAAACGGAGTCTATCCGGAGTGTCCCCTACGTACGCAGCTCCTCTGTCACCCAAACATTTACGGACTGAAGCTCACCCTTCAGAAGGTACCACTCACTTTGCAGACCTTTCTACATTGTATTTTAAAGGACGACACCTGACTGTCAGTTGTGTTTGTGTCCCTCCAGCAGAGACTCTACCCCACGAAGAGAACGGCCTAATAAAGGAGCAGCGCTACATGGACTCAGCCTCCAACTCCATGACCCCTCGACCCCAAACGGTGCGCAGTTCCTCAGAGTACCACTCTCAGGCCAGCAGCCTCTATCACCCTGGCAACGGCGCAGCCATGCGGCGCCACTCCTCCAACCCTGCAGAGCTCAGCTCCACGCAGCCTCTCAGACGAGTAGAAGGTACAGTATCTATCTATAGAAGTACGTTTATTAATACTCACTCGTGCTGCATCACATGCTCAGTGTGTGTTGTGCTCCGGCAGCAGCCAGCTCCACCACAGGTCCTGAGGCTCTGGTGTCTGAGCGGGACAGTCTGCAGCCGCCCAGTAAAAACCCCTCGTCCTGGTCCATTGAAGAGGTGATGCAGTTTGTGAGGGACGCTGACCCCACAGCGTTAGCACCACATGCTGAACTCTTCAGAAAACATGTGAGTCAACTTTTACTACTGAGGCCAAAACAATGTTAGGGAGAGATTTTTCTTTTTTTCTTTTAACAATTGAACCTCAGCTCCTATAATAAGTCGAAAATATGACACAAGACATTCAGACCCTAAAAGACAAAAATGTAACATTGAAACTTATTCAATATAGATTATTTCTATAGCAGTTTTAGGATGGGAATATTTTGTCCTCTAAGGTAACATTTGTTTTCAATCTGACACTGCACAAAAAATAAAAATGCATTGAAATCAATGTTTGTTTTTTCTATCATTGACATATCCCAAACTGCGAGAAAATAAAATAGAAATTCCCACTATAAAATTGTATATGGAACAAAACAACAGTGACACTATGTAAACAAACTTGCATTTAAATTCTGAAAATGTATAAATATTTGGTGGTAATGATCGGGACTGATGTTGGTTAAAAATGTGTTGTGGCGGAAGTGGAGAATAATATTGATATACAATTTCATGGCAGGTTTCTGACATGCACATGTTTGTCCTGTCAGGTTATGCGAAGGAGTTTGTTTTTTTAAAAATGTTGAGATAAAATGGATAAAGAATACAATGAGCAGCATTCTTTGTTTCCACAGGAGATCGATGGAAAAGCTCTGATGCTGCTACGGAGCGACATGATCATGAAGTACATGGGTCTGAAACTGGGTCCTGCACTGAAGCTATGCCATCACATAGAGAGGCTGAAACAAGGCAAACTGTGAGAGGATCCCGGGCAGACCCGGTCCCTGCCAGACCCATGAGCAATAAGCCCTGAAGGAGCCAGCGTGCCACACAGACTCATGGGGCACGCAGGGGCAACATGTTACTCTAGACTCCACCTCGAGGGACTGAATAGATGTTACAACTTCACCCCGAACTTCCAGAGTGGAGAAAAGTGTGCCGTGCATTGCTGACACGTTACCTCACCCCCCTACCCCCCATCAGTGAACGAAAAAGCTGTTCAAGTCTAACATTTGACTCTCTGAAATCCCAAAGGAAAAGAATCCCTGTAGTGTTTACATTGCATAGCACATGTGCACACGTGGACACGTTTTTTTACGGAGATGAAATCTTTTGATCCTGGTTTTGGATCCCCAAAGATGGAGAATGTTTCTTCTTATATAATGTTTTTATTCTTGTTGAATTTCCAGTTAATAAGGAAGGGTTGGTATACTGAAACAAAAAAAAACTAAACTCATCATCAGTTCTTCCCCGTGTTCTTCAAGAGAATTTGGATGCTCTCTTGTAGTTGTATAGCTGTTTTCACTCTTCACATGTATGCCTCAAGTGTGGGCATATAGCCTGCCCGAAGAATGCTAATGTCAGTGCATTCCATTTTGTTCACGCGACACTACACGGACGTTTCATTTGCTTGAACATTGTCAGCGTCATGTAGAGATCTTGTTGTATTCCGACAGTTTAGAGCGTCACCTCTGCAGGATCATTGCTGTGTGGCATGATGTACGATTGTGTCTTAGCGAGCCCTCCGCTGCCTCTCACTGGCCTCCACACAGTTTTTATCAAACTGTCTGCATCCCATGCTCTCACAACTTCTGGGTTTATCAATTTCAATGGACAGATGAATAAGGAAGACATTTCTAAGGGCTTTGTTCGTTTAGTTTTGATGTAATATTTTTATCATAACCATGTAAGCTCATTGGTCCACCTACGTTCTCAGTGTTGTCACTTTTGACCGTTACAATCACTGTTAGCAATGAAAACAGATGTGTACAGTTTTATGGGTTTAACCATGAATATCAGCGACAGAATGTACATTTTGTAGAAATATTTTAAGGAAATCATATACATTAAGTTAGAAATGTGAAGATAAAAGGGGATGGGGACGTGGTGAATATTTCACAGTGGATTCCATTCAGCTTTTTTAATACTTAACACAGCGCTTTTAGTTGAAATACTCCCAGTAATAGACTCTGCCTTGCTTTACCTACGACATTTCTCAGGTTTATGTGATCTTTGTTAGTACAAGCTTTTGTAGCATACTGTTTATAATATACTTAACAGAATTTTCCTGTTATTCCCTTCCTCGATTTTAAAGACTTGTGCCATATGATATTCAACACAAGTGCTGTTGATTTCCCTCTCTTGCATCTTCTTCAAACTACTTGAAAAATATGTGTTGCAAAAAGTCACTTGTCCATTATGTCACACCAGATAAACAATATGTGTTTATGATGTTGTGTATTTCCTTTTTATAAACCTACCAAAAACAAAAGAGAGGTGCTTGTGTTGTTACTGCCTGCAACAAATGATCAAGACTCTGGATGCATTTTCACCATATACTGTAGATAAATAGCTTAAATTATCTTCACAGAGGGGAAAGTTGCTGAATTATGCTTATTTTATTTTCTAGCATAACCTAAAAAAACTACTTGGATGCCAATTTCTGCCCGTGTGATGGAAAAAAGGTCTTAGGTAATTGTAAAAAGAAAGTTTACTAAAATGACCTCAGATCACAAAGCAATGAGAAACTGTCTCAGAGTTCCATCTTAATGACTTCACCTCAAAATAATGACTAACCATTGTCAAATAATAAGAATAATTAGTTATTTCAAAAGAATGACTTAGTGTCTTTTGCTGAATTAGAAAATTCTCTCAGCACACCAGTGGTCCAGTTTCTACATAATACGAGCACAGCACAATAGTGGTTCTCAACTGGTCTGGCTTTGGGACCCACCATCACCCCGCAATGACAAGCGAAATCAAAGAAAATGTTCAACTTCTAAAATGTATTAAATGAATGCAGATTGAACTTGGGATATTGCAGAATAACACAACAAAAGTTTAACGATAAATGATGCTAGAGAGGAAAATATTCCCCTTTACACTAAATTAGCTGCATTTTAATGTAAAAACAAATCTTAGATAACGCAACATACCTTATTTTAACAGACTCAACAGTGCTTTCAACATTAAATAAAAAAGTCCAACTAGTGAGAAGTCGTTTCAAAAAGACTCAAACTTTCGCCATGTTCAGTTAGCAGATGAAAACAAACTGTGAGAGTGAATAGACAGCATAAAAAAAATCCCCTTCAAAATAAAACCACAGGATTTTTTTTTAACAGGCAAAGGCCCACGACCCACTGAAAATGGGTCCGCGACCCACTTTTGGGTCCCGACCCACCAGTTGAGAATCACTGGTGTAGAGGACAAAGAAGATTCACATCAGTCTCTGTGGCATTTGTTTTGAAATGTTACTCCTCAAGTGTAAGAAATGAGGCAGGCCTCCTGGTGTTTCTTTATGATGAAATATAACGGACAAAAATGCTCCTTTGTCAGGGGCTTTGGAAAATTCTGGAACCAGGAAGTATGTCTCAAATCCAGCAACTGTTTTGGACAAAAGACAAACTAATGTGGAAATGTTTAAAACGACCACATTATCTCTAGAAGACATTTCAAAATGCTTTTGTGATCACCATCAAAAAGCTGCTTTTTAAGATGTGAGGTGAAAGTTCCAAAGTCTGAATCACATCAATGCAAGTCAATCAAGGTTCATGGTGTGTGTGTGCGAGCTGAATTTATTATAAACATCCCTCACTTTAACATGGCACCCAGAGTGATTTAGTCTCCTAAATGGTAGAACATTTGTTTTCCAATTTACTTTTCAGAGGCCTGTGGAGGCTTTTAGTCAGTGACAAACTAATGATGTTGGCTATTTGATAGGAATTCAGATTAAAGTGAAGCAGAAGACAAACCAGCCTGTTTTGTCCCACAGCACAGATGGTAAAGATGGTTTTGCTGGATGAAATATTTTTGTCAGACTTCTCTGAAAATTGAAAAGGCAGAGACACAAAGTCAGACTTCAGAGATTTTAGTTCACTTCCATATAAAAAGCACACATACTGTACAGTAAGCAAACATTTAACTGCCAGCTCTTTTACCTGGTGTTCCTTCACTGACTTCTCAGTCAAAATAACAGTTTGTGAAGCAAAAAGCTCTCCAGGGGACTGACAGCTACAAAGGAAGCAGTTTTTGTTTAATATCCAGTCACACTGTGTCTCCTAACTGACCGTCCAGAATATATACAGACTGTATAAATAAAAGTTGTACAAACAATAAGTTAGGGTGAAATCCTGTACAACTAAAGTGATCAGTTCAAACTACAAAACCAAAGAGCTCTCTGTTGAATGGACTGCAGACAGAGTTAAAGATGCACAGGGACGGCTGAAGTACATCAGTATAAATAAAGAACGAGTAAAAACTAGAGCTTGTAGGTATTTTCTATCCCTCCTTTGTTCATCCAGGCAGTCTGCACATGGCTGCTGTAATTCACAGATTCCATAATAATCACAGGGGCAGCACGGATTTAGTAGGAAAGGCAGGACACCCTGTTATGTTCTCAACTAAACTATGACAAAGTGCACTCAATAGGATAAATCAAATGACACAAAACATTCACAACTCTGATCGTAATAATGGGACAGAAAGAATACCATGCTCCACAAAACAATAAAAATGACACCAAACCACTGGGAACTAATGTTTTACACCAACAAGGGAGGTCTCACCAATACTGCGTCTAATAACAGATTAATAACACACTAAACAAATATACCAACAGTATATTCTCACACTGAAGCCACGAAATGCTCATTATTTCTTCTTTAAGTTGTTGTTTCCCCTCAAATTCATCTCCCCTTCACAGTTTAAGTTGATCACACAGACTGTATAAAAGTGGACATAGCCTCTGAGTGATGATGACCAGCAGGGGGAGACTTCACTGGTTGCATAAAGAAGGCTGATTGTACAGAAAAAAGACCATTCTCCTCATTTCTGTAATCATTTTCATAATGACTTTATGGTCTTAATCGCTAGTTTCAAGTTTTCTTTAATACAGAAGGATGCTCTATCTTGTAAATTATTGTTCCATTTAGAGTAAAATAGACAATAAAGCAGAATTTACAGTGTGGCTGCCTCGTGACTGATAAGTTGCAACCACAGCAACGTGTCAATCAAGACAGAGGCGTAGCAATGTGTATTCACGGCACTGTGCACAATTCAAAAGCTGTGAACTTCTTTCAAGTTTACTTGGAATTACGGATCTGACTTTGTTAGGAGCAACTCCACATGGGGCAGTGTCACCTCACAGGAAAAGGATTCTGGGTTTAAAACCACCTTCTTCTTCAGGTGCTAGTGTAGGCTTCTCCAGGTTCTACAGCTAACTTCCATACATACAGGTGACACTGATAAACTAATGACTCTAAATTGCCCATTGGTGTGAATGTGGGACTGAGGGGTTGTCTGTCTCTATGTGTCTGCGCTGTGATGGTGACCTGTCCACAGTCCTCTAATGTCAGCTGGGACGCCTCCAGTGCTGTGACCCTGAACAGGACTAGCAGTTACAGATAATGGATGGACAGTGAAGCCAGGTGCAGTCAGGTTGCTGGTATAGGTGGCCGTGCGTAGTGTCTTTATGCTCTCTGTCAGATCCATGCTCTCTTCTAATTATGGTCACTTCTGGCTACAAAAAAAAAAAAGATCTCAAGGCTTCAAACCAATGAGTAATGTCACAGAGGCTATTTCCACATCTTTTATACAGTCTTTGGGTGAAAAGAGTATTAAAACCTCCTCCTAGTTTCACTTGATTAGTGTGTTAATGGAAACAGCAAGGGCTGTAGAGTTTTATGCACTTGTCTTGCTCTGAGGTGTTTTCTCAGCTTTGTGTTTTGAAGCACTGCTGAATCAATACCAGGTAATTCAGCCAGCAACAGAAATAGCTCTAGAACACCGATACTTTTCTCTGTTTAAATGTGAAAACAATTAAGACATCCCTTTTTGCCCTGCCGCTAAACAAAATGTATTTAGTCACGGCTGATGGCTGTTGCCAACATTTATTTAATGAAACTGTGGCTCCGGCTCTGCCAATTCATTATTAGCCTGTCATGCTAAACCCCTACCAATCAGAAGAGAATGAATGGCTCCAGTGAGCTACTGATGACTGTGGGAATTTCCGACGATGGGACATGTTCTAACAGTCTCAGTCATGTCCTGCCAGTACATACTGCTCCGCT
The DNA here is from genome assembly GCA_903364295.1 of Serranus cabrilla. Classification (NCBI taxonomy): domain Eukaryota; kingdom Metazoa; phylum Chordata; class Actinopteri; order Perciformes; family Serranidae; genus Serranus; species Serranus cabrilla. The sequence continues at coordinate 487,143 of CAFUXE010000329.1, forward strand.
CTGAACCTCAACTATCAGGCTTTTAAATCTTCAGTGCACTTAAATAAAAATTACATGTGGAAACAAACCATGATCCCAAATGGAAAAATGGAACCCATGTGTCTTTGCTGTAATTATAAAGTCAAAGTACGTTCCTCAACATCTCCGATTTAGAAAGACAATCTCCAAAGCCGCATGGAGAGCCCATTAAGCTGCCATACACAAAAACATTTCTGCCTCAGTATAACACTGCAGAGTAGTGCATTACAGGAAGAAACACAGCCAGTCAGCGCAGTCCAATGGAAAGCATTTCTGCAACTACTGTGTCACACTGTCAGACATTCATGAGCCTCAGTTTATGCCACATTTGGAGCCAAGCTCTGATTGGACATGTAAGTGTATGAGTTTGTTTACAGAATGTCCCGACATGTGTTTTATGTTACACATTCTGGAGGGATTACCAGAGAGCGGTCCAGGCAATTAATCCCCCTCTGCTGAGCACTTTCACTTCCTGGGGAGCAGCGCTGCCAGTCTCTGCTTCTTCATGGGAAGAAAATGGATCTCTTGTGAGCTGACCTTCTTCAGTTTGATAGCTCTGTTCTTGGGGACCTTTTTATGCGGGTTGTTGGGGTCGTGCTGCTCGCCGTGGGACACAGATGGCACACCGTAGAGCTGCTGCAGAGACGCCCCCTGGCTACCATCACGTTTGATGGAAAAGTTCTTGGTGGAGACTCCTGAAAGGCCTTTTATCTTCCCACAGAGGATGGCGGGGATGGCGTCCTTCACCGCGACAATGACCTTGGCTGTCTGCGAGGTGCTGACTATCTCGAGGTTTCCGGCTCCGCTCAGAGACGCCTGCTGACTCAGAGAAGAAGAGCCACCAGCGCTGCTGTCAACCACCCACTTGTGCTGCCGGCTGAACTCCAAGGAAGCCAGACTGCCCAGCAGTTTGGAATCTAAACTCTGAGTGCATTCAACACCCAGAGACAAAGAAGTGCCGCCAGAATCTGGGCCAGTGTGGAAAGCTACTTCTCGGTCAGACTGAACACACTTCTTCCTCACAGCTGGCACTGACAAGTCAAGCACGCTGTCCTGCTGCGGACTGGGATATTCCTGTTTTAGTTCCACTGGACATGCTCTGACAGAAAGGTCAAGAACCTGTCCTTCATCTACAGGAAGCAAGGACGGGGACACATTTTGTGGCTGGAATGATCCGCATGAAGACAACGCAGGAGAGGTAGTATCTTTGTGAGAAGTCTGAGTGCTTTTACTCACAGTGCAAACTGGTTTTGGCATGTTCCCCTTTGAGTCCTCAGTCTGAGGGACAGGAATGGGGATGGGAAGAGGGACGGGCAGAGGCACTGGCAGAGGGATGATGACAGGGTAGGGAACTAGAAGTGTGGCAGGAGGGACTAAGGGGGCCAGAGGAGAGGTGTAGGGAGGTGTGAGGGGAGGAAGCGGGAAGAAGGTCGAGCCCGGGGACTGACAGGTCGATGAACCTGCCTGGGAGGGGAAGAGATCCTGCAAGATGGCCGCAAAAGCTGGATTCTGCAGAAGAGAGAGCAGGTTAGCCTCCTGTGTCTGTCCTGCTGACTTCTGGTCCGCAGCTGGAGGTAAACCGAACGTCAGCGGATTCTGACACAGGACGTTGTTCTGGATCTGAGGGCAGTTGGCAGTCTGAGGGATCACAGAGGGGTTCATGTGCTGGATCATCTGCTGATCTAAGACCAGGGGAAGTGAAACTGGGCTTTGGCTTGTTATCAAATACGGTGCTGCCCCCATCTGGCCGAGCTGAGATCCGGCCGCCCCGGCCATCTGAAGGTGAATGGGCAGCATCAGTGGGCTGTCTCCCAGGCACACCGGGTGTAACACAGTTGTGGCGACTTTAAGCGCCACACCTCCCGGAGCCTCCGCAGTGGGACTCACAACTGGCGGTGCAGGAGGCTCCACCAGGTTAGACAGCCCTCCTTTGCTCAGTCCTGTCGTGCTGCTGCCACATGAATCTGCAGAAACGAGTGGATTTACTCCTTCCTCCACTTTACTGGGGACTTCTCCTCCTCCCACCTCTGCGCTGCACACGTCAGTCTGGGACTGTGTCATGGTTACAGACACGTCATCACTACCCTCCATAGTTCAGCTTGA
>CAFUXE010000329.1:489356-502637 GCA_903364295.1 Serranus cabrilla
GCTCCATGTTGTGTCTTTCACAGCTCACAAAAGATTACTGCTCAGTAGGTTTTTTTATATTTAGCATTAGGAATGGCTTTTATTAGCTTATAGGGGAAATACAATGCTCATTCTAAGTTCATGCTTGTTTCTTCTAGAACATGTTTACATGCGTTCAAAAAAACACATTATTTTTCTCAGGCTGTCTGTCTAAATGTACCTGTATTCACCATCTGTCTGAAACTCTCTGTTTGTGCTTGTCTCTTTAAAACCCCCTCTTGATTAAGCCCAGCCTCCTCTGATTGGTCACTGTTTCACACCATAGAGGCACTTCTTACCTATATAAAATAAAGGCACAGTAACTGTACATGAGTTTACTTCTCTGTGGAGTAAGCATTTTGTTTAAGATACATTTCAAAAAGGGCACTATAAGAAATATTTTTTGCTACAAAAAAAAAAACATACGACGTACTCCTACTTACTCCCATAGTGCAACAATCCTGCCTGGTAAACACTCACATCTTTGAAATTCCACACACCCACTTTGTAACACAGGCTTTCTGTTATAAAATATGTTATCTCCAAACCCAATCTGAGATAACCCTGATGACATCACTATGACATCATCTTCTCAGGCTTGAAAAAAAAGTCACCCAGAGCCACACAAGAGAATATAGCACAGTTTTCACAGGCTGAGAAGAACTCTTCTGCAAAATGACACTCATTTGTGAAATTGGTGAGGCGCGTCTTTAAAATAATATCCAACACATTGGCCCATTTCCGACATATTTCCTCTGTCTGAGCAGCTTGACACTGATGGAAAACCTCTCCCACTGTTGGAAAAATAAAACATACAATTAAAATGCATTATCGGGCCTTACAGCCCATCCCACAAATAATTATTATTATCATCATAAATCATCACAAGAAACCAAATAAGTAGGAACAGAGCCATTGTGATATAACACAGGAAATTAAGATTGGGAACATGACTGAGACTGTCCATGTCCCAGAGCTCAATTATCCCCGGCTGTTAGTGTGAGGAAATATTTAAAGGTAAACAGAGACTGATCCAACATGAAAGTAATGACTGTTTGGCTGTTAAATGTCTAATTAAAGCACTTTGAACTGCCTCATTCAGGTGCTACACTAATTTATTATTTCCTCAAAGAGTTACTATGAATGAAAATTTGTATTTACAGAATATTTTTAGTTTTTCAGAGACAATGTCGCTAGAATTCATATATACAATTTCACCTTTATCACCTAAAAAAATAACTTTAAGTTGATTTCACTGCTGAATCAAACCAACAAAGATAAAATAAAAAAATATCCAGGTGTTGATCCCAGGGCATCACACAGTTCACTTAATTATGCTGCTTTTGTTTTCCTAATTACACATCTAAAAGCTTCACATGTTTGAATTTGTCCATATTTCCCTTCCTCCAGTCATCACTCTTGGTTTAGGTCTCTAGTTGAGGTGGTTCAGACTGGGGTTATGTCAATAGGCAGCTGCAAAAGGCAAGTGCCCCGATGAATTACTCCATCTATGTATGTATCTATCACCCCAGGACAGCATCCCAGTTGTTATCTTGCTTTTTAAGCCCACTGTCTGTTGGCTTTCCCTTCCCTACATGACACTTCCACACAACACATGTCCCGCCTGCACTGGCTGTCAACCCTCATCCATGTGTAGTGATAAAACATCCCCTGGGTGCCTGGAGATACAATGCATCCGATGTCAGCAAGGTCAATTATTCATACTGATGGGAACACCAAGGACAATAATATGTTCAGGTCTTGGGAATGGGGAACACTTTAAACAACCTGAAATACATCAACAAAGTATCCCATACCCTTTAAATTAAAAACTCAATTAAGTGCACACATGCAGTTCAAATCTTCTAGAAAAAGTGTGACACTTTTTTTCCCTGAGCAGCCTTCATGTGGTGTTGGGTTGCCTGACTGAGCAGCGAGGAGGAGCGCTCTATCCCCCCAGGCTGGGTTTATATTGTTCTGTAGCATAGATGAGACATTGTAACATGGCTCTGATGGATTACACGGAGGATTCTACAGCCAGACGGTCGGCCGATAACCTCGTTGCTGTTTCACACATGGCAAAGGTCTGGGAAGTGTGTGCACCTCGGGAATACCCACACACACTTTAACATACCCTTAAAGATCCCAATAAAAGCTTGAGTGCATTTATAGCTTCAGGCTTCTGTGGTTGTTACCAACCGTCTAGAGTTCAGAGAGGAAGATACTGACAGGTCATGGTTTGCATGCATGTAATTGACTTATGTAGCAAACATGCTGTTTTGTCTTCATTGGGAAGACTTATTCTGCAAGTCATGGGATCACAGGCGAGACAAAAGGACTTGGGTAATATGTTGACACGCTAATCAAAGGCATGGGCATACATCTGCCTCACACATATGTACAGCAAGACAGGATCTCTTCTATTTTTCCAGCATTTTTTTGTTATGGTCTCACTTGCCTTCCAGGAAGTTCAAGACAAGACATTTCCTGCTTGATAACACGGTCATGAGGTCTGTGACACGATAAAGCCTTGCTGACCAAAATGAAAGAAGTCTTTCTTATTTAAGACTCCCTTATTGTCAGACTGTAATGGTTTGAACCGGCTGTGCACATTAGGGGGGAAAAAAACAGATTATGAACTTAGTCTAAATGATGTTTCTGTCTGAGTGAAATAACTTATGATGCTTCGACTTTCTGTTTTATGGGAAGAAATAAAAATAACATTAGTAGGCATTAGCCTCACAGCTCCACCCTCTCCTCACTTGAATCATGTGAGCACAATGTTAAACTCTGCAGAAGAAGGACGTTTAACCAGCAAAGTCTACACTGAGCCAAAGTACATAGAGACCACATTCATCTTTGTTCTCTTCCCAGTCTGACATGATCTGACTGTGTGACTTTGCTTTGTCTCTGTGTTATCACAGACAGGGAAGGTCAAAGAAAGATGTCACATACTGTATTCATCAATAAACTACTCTTTGATTCTTGCTGATGTGCCAAAAGTCAGTTAAATCTACATGTATAGTTGTTCTTTCTTTCGTCCTCAGCTACAGTATCCTTAAAGGGATAGTTCAACTGTGATGGAGTAGAGTAGTATGAGACACCATAGACAGTGTATTACCTGCGGTAGATGGCTTTTGGCACACCCCCAGTTTGGAGACAGGCAGGAGTACCAGCACAGAAGTTAAGGACTGTTCTGCTGTGGATGGGGAAAGAAGCAAAATGTATTTTTGCCACTAAAAAAAAATCTATCAGTTAAAGGGTACGTTATATCTGGAATGTTTTTCTAGCTGTCAGACAGCTAAACTAAAGCAGTTATTTTTGCTCTCTTCAAGGCCACCAGACCCTGTTGACAAAAACAGTCAATTTTACTTTGCAAAACACAGGACTTGCAGGTCTATCACTGCCTCAAATGGTAGTTTGTAAGTCTTTAAAACTCCAAAGTCACAAAATAACACGAACAAACTAACCTATTGGGTCAGCATTAGACAACTCCCATGTTCTATGCGGTAAAATTACTGTTGATGTGTTTTCCCAATTAATCCTAAACATTTATCTATGTCCATGTCTGTTAAGGTTCCAAACACTAACAGGCAATGTAGGATGTTGGCCACAAGGATTGTGCCATAGGTCACCATTGCCAGAAGGTGTGTCTGTGAAAAGCTACAGTATGTGCTGTTGAGATGTTTCACTATGTAGCATGTATTATTTCATCTTCTGTGGAACTGCAGGATGGAAATTTTCCTATGAGGACATTAAAATATATCTTATCTATAATAAGTTCAGTATCTGAGAGCAAGAAAAAGCAATGAAAATATTCTAAACATACCAAACACTTAAAAGTGATATTTATTTTTTAGAAGTTCTGCTCTGTACAGCAGTACATTAGCTTCAGTGCTGGTATCAAAACTCCTCCTGCCGGATGCTCGTCTACAGCCATCCACTGTACCTATTCACTGACTGGGATAAGTATCTCATTTAACCCCACTTCAAAAAACTGAACTATCTCTTTAAATAAACCACATCCTGTGGTCAAAGACGAACTGCTACCACCGCCTCAAGCTAAATCTAACACCTCTTTAACAGCCCTGTCAGACCACTATAAAGCTCTACTCATGAACAAATACAGAATGCAGGCTCTGAGAGTAAACACAACCTTGTTTCCATAAATGGCTTAAGGTTAAATGTATTCATCTTCCTAAATCCGGATTGCTCAGAAAGTTAGAATTCTCCCATTTCCACATGATGATATAGTTTGCGGATTAGGTTGTTGAAAACAGCACCCGTGTAATGCAGTTTTCATTCAATATGAGCTAATGTAAGAAACATGCAGCACAAACAAACCTGCACTCTTGTTTTTTAAAGACAGATAAGAACAGCAACACATCTACTGCTATGTGTAACTCCCACATCATCTGTAAGAGCTTTGTGTTCACTAGCCAGTAACAGCTAATTGAGTAAATAGGCAAGAAGAGACCTAACAGAGAGCCAAATGAAATCCCTCCCCTGTCCCTGTTACTGTAATGATTTCCACATTTCCTTTTTTTCTCCTTGCCTCATTGATGGAATGTACTCCATAGTAAGTCAATAGCAGCGAGAGAACAACAACGCCTTTACTCCAATTGCATTAAACTGCAATGCAGTCCAAATGCATTACAAAAACGACTCGCTTTCTCTGCTTGTGTAATATTTTCTTGTTCTGGGTTTGATTTGGAGCTCAGAGTAGAGGGAACAAAGCACCAGGGATGGATGGCTGATGATCTAAAGGTCATCGCCCTCAACACCCCTCCGCTCCAATAGCCAATTACATCTCATTAGAGAGGCGCACGGAGCCTCATCATGAGCTCCACATCCTCAGACCAATGCAGGCTGCTCTCACATCACAGCAGATTTCCTTTTATTCAGCTAGTTGTCCTCCAGCTGATCTCCTAAATGCCACAGTAATAGTCAAATTTTATGAATAATTCAACAGTTCTGATGAATACAATTGGAAGAGTAATCAGTGTGTAACAACATGTCATTGTTTTACGCAGTTTGCCACTGGGAAATCCTGTTTAAATGGTAATATTAAGCCATTTATTATAATTAACAACCCCTGGGTTAAGTATTGTTATGTATATGAACTATATTGCAATCATTAGCAAGTAGGTGCCTGGACAAGACAGACAAGATGTGAATGTTTAGAAATAAATGTTTAGAAATAACACTTCCTATTTCTATACAAACTGAACATTAAAATTAGCATATAACATTGGAAATGAAAATATGTATGATGTTTCCCTGCTGTTAATAAGTCATTAAGTTATATATGAGGGTGTCCAGGTGTATTTATACAATTGCTAAAATTCGCTATATTCTTAAAGCACTTCTGTCACCGCACATGCAAAGGGACACCATCATTAGCGTATGCACACGCTACTGAAGCCACAGCTATTGTAACAGGCCCGGAGTGTGACACTGCCGGGTTCATGTGAGGATATTTTCTTTATTTCTTCACTGGTGACATTTTTATTTCCCTGCAGGCAGCGTCGCCTTCCTCCCAGACAGATATGCTTATTATGAGCCCGGTCACTGGTGTGTCTGGTCCCTCAGCAAGCCGACGGTTCGCCATGAAAAGCAGGGAGGCTGTGCGCCGTGTGTGCGCACGTCTCCACACATCACACGGCTTTAACATGAAGGGCTGAGGGCGCGTGACGCTCCGCTGCCATTAACACAATAATATAAGGCAGGGAGAGATGTCCTCGTGCTAAACCTTTCCGTGTTATTAAAGTTTCACCTTCAACTGGCGTATATTTAAAAAATAGGAGCTCGCGCTGACAGACAGAACGCGTTTCACGGTACAAGCTAGCTGCGCAAATTTGAAAAAAGAGGCTTAAATACGTTTTAAAACCGAGCTCGTGCGACTGCCTAAATAATTCCAAGTTAATCCACGTGCTAATGTTAAAACGAATTAATGTTTCGGCGTTTAAGCGACGTAAAAACCAGAAAAGCCCTTTGGCTCACCCTGTTTCATCTCCTGCCCTTTAATGCAATTCCTTCATAAAATAACAGTTTTGCTACAAACACAAACGTTTACTCACCTACCAAGCAGACGAGCGCGTTAGCAGCTTTCCAACACAGCTGCCCTCTCTCAATTAGCAATGAAGGACAGTCGTAATACTTTGAAATAAACAGATAAGGCTTCTATTTATCTCTTCATTGCGGTCTCGTCGTAGCGAGCGACTCCAGACTGAAGCTGCGCACGCAGCAGCGTCAGCGGGTCCTCCCTCCTCCCCTCCACACAGGGACACAGCAGAAAAAAGGAAAAAAGGAACATAATATTTTATTCATAACAATAGTATATCTGAACAGATTACCCAAAGTAAAATTAAATAATACATACCCCTTATAACAAAACTAAAACATCCATATAGTTACAACAAAACAACATCGATGTTTTTGTCATGTCATTCTAATAATATGCCAGTAGAGGTAACGTTTATATTACAAGTCTGCATATTCCCCCAAACTATGCCACACAGTTTCATGAAAGGTAGTATATTATCTTGGATGTATTATAGACAATATTTATGTGGTTGACTTCCAAGTAATTCAATTAATAAACGTGGGCTGTGGTTCCCAACCTGAGGGTCGCGACCCCTTCACATTAAGCCTAAAGGGATTGTGAGCTAATCCAAGAGATAGTTTCGGTTGGCCCAATTTGGAGGCAGGGGCACTGGCTTCGAAGCTAATCAATGCACTGCTGTGGACTGTGACAGCAGATAAACGTATTTGTACAATTAGAAAATGTTCTTAATATTCTTTGATCCTGGTGAATCCAAAATAACAATAATACAATAAAATAATTAATCAAGGCAGCAGAACACCAGCACCTCCCATGTTAAAATGGCCCTTTCTGTCCGTGGAGTCTGGTGGCTTTGAAGAGAGCTTAGATAACGGCTGCAGTTTCTCCAATGTCAACTTAAATGAGGCTGTCTAACAGCAAGGTAAAGTGGTGAAAATTTTCCAAAAATAGTGTATACTGATATTTATTTTTTAGGGGGCTAAAATACACTACATTATGAGGTACTTATCCACTGACTATGGATAAGTACCTCATACAACGCCTCTTGAATAAATACGAACTATGCCTTTAACAGGATTAGAAAACAGGAAAAACATACAAAACATGCAAATTGATCTTTTTAAATTAACATAATTTCATTTTATTCTTGAACTTCATCTGGTAAATTACTGGATGATTTGGGACATTTTAAACTCAGAAAAGTGAACTTTGATTTGTCGACAGGCAAACATCAACCAGCAATAAGCTACACTGAGAATAAAGATTCCACTAATAAATCCTGACATGTTGAAAATAGGGTTGTATAAATGTACATTTCCACACTGTCTTAGCTCCTGTACGTACAATTTGAAGCAATATAAAAAAGGTAACGCAATTCTGGAGAAGCTTTTACATTTTATTTTTTGTTTCAAACAATACTCTGGGCAGTATTACATGGTGAGTGGCTGATGACAGAGGCAGAGGAGAATGGAGTTTGGCAGCTGCGGATGAAAGTCTGGTAGTGACAGGCCCGGGTGAGCAGGATCCCCTGGGTCTCCGTATCAGTCCCAGCCAGCCTGGGGCTCTGCCTCCAGGCCTCGGGGCCTCTCATTGTTCCACAGGGAGGCTGTTTAATGCACTATAATGAGCCTCACAATATACCCTGGTGGCCTGGTGGGGACTTTGGTGTGGTTACCTCCTCTGTGTCCCTCCCCCCATCCTGTGTACAGTCACTATTACTCACATGTGGAGCAGAAGATCAGGGCTGAATGTGCTGTTCATGGGATGTACTGTACCAGACTGCAACTACTGCTTCTTAACCAGAGCTAGAACCAGGAATATCAGACAGACTTCCACCCACAGCATGGACAGATATCCCTTTGCAGGTGTCCATATCTCAATCATATATCAGTATATCATTTCATGGTGTGGATCAGCTCCAGACTGGTTCACATTTATACTCCACATGCTGTTGAAATGTGTCACTACACATAACAAATCCCAAAACAGAGGCTCCTTAATGTTACCTGCTTGTCCCTTAATATGGATTGGACACAGCAGGCACCTGCAATTACAATTACTACATAATTGAATCCTCTGCAGGTCCTTTGATTGCTTTTTGCATTTAGGGACAGCATGGAAATGACTGGGGTAAAGAGGGGGGCTGAATCTCCTATTTCCTTTTAATTAGAAAGACTTTCCTCATAGGTATCAATATTTTTGGATCTTCCACTTAATATAGAAAACAGCCACCACAACCCATATTCCACAAAATAAAAATATGAATGTACTGCTGAACTTGGATTATATGCTAAACTAATGCTTTACTTGGCAATTCACAGTGATTATACTTCCTGTTACGATGCTGAATTAAACAATGATGGGAAAGTGATAATTGAAGCTCTTTTTGAAATTAGGTAGGGTCATTTTCTCATAGACCTCTATGCAATCAGACTTCTTTTTGCAACCAGCGGAGTCGCCCCCTGGAATGCAGGTTTAAGTATTTAAGTAAACTCCAGCATTGGCTTGGCTTTGCAGACCTGTATGTCAATGTCTTCATTATGAGATGTTCATATTAAATGTGGTTAAAAAAAGAAGAAAAAAAAAACACTCTTCTCAGCTCTGCCTCCTCCAGCCCATCTAATCATTTACATACAGTCCCTTACACATTCAGTGAGTGAGTCCTGGGAAGCTGTGTGTTCTTTTGAAGGTCTTAACTCACCTTTGTCCATGTTCATCATCAGCTGACAATGTCATGTTAGACTAACATTTGCTTTAAAGGCCTTTACAACATGAACTGAACCGTCTTTAGAGCCAGAAGGCAAATACTGACACAAAGCCTGCTGTACAGCACTAAGACCTACACTGAAAGAAAGACATCTCTGTAGTCATCAACCATCAAAGCTTGTAGGACAATTCCTCATGGTTAAGTGGGGTAGAGTCAGCTTTTTTATTTTTAATTCATCCTTTGTCTGAACACATCACTATTGTTATACATCCCATGTTTTTCTCTTGAGAACAAAACGTTCTGCACCACCTACCTCTCATGCCAAGCCAGGTCAACTCAGGCCATGGAGGTCAGGGTTCACGGTCTCTGTGCCCCTCAAAGGGTACTCACTTGAGATGCCAAACAGTCCAAGGCTTTGTTTACCTTTTTTTCTTCATTTACAATCTCAGTTCAGATTAAATAAAGTGACTGAGAACAAGGCATTTTTGTCCGTCTGACATTAGCCAGAGCAACGAAGAGAATTTGCACAACACATGCAGAAATGTCATGTTGATAACTACAGAACAGCCTCAAGTCTGTTCTGAAGAAGAACCAGTTCACATTCCTTGAAATATATACATATATATTTATATGTATATATATATATAAAAAAAAATCAGCTCAGTTATTTCTCCGGCCAGGACATGAAGACTAATTCACATTGCACCCAAGTTTGCATTAGATTACCAAGCCTGTAATCCTCCTGTGGATTCAGCTGAGGATCACCCTCCAGTGTGTAAAGTGGATGCTGTGATTCCAGATATTGCTTATAATTTCTATGGTTTTAATTTACAGCCTAGTTGAAAAAAACAAAACAAGCCCAGTACATTCAAAGGAACCTTATGCTTTAGATATAAATCTACAAGACAATGTTAAAGTGCTTTTTATTCCAATTTAGCACATGCTACAAATTACTCTTGATTTATAGTCTTTTTCTACTATCCTGTGAACTTAAAGCCAAACTGTTGCGAAATTCTTCTAGTCCCTTTTTGCCATAAGATGTGGCGCCATCTTTTGAATACAGCGCTGAAACTGCAGTCCAGTAAAGAAGGAAGAAGGAAAGTAAACAAAAAGAAGAATGAATGCAAAGGTATATAAATATAATTGAAACAGAAATATTAATATGTCACATTGTATCAATTAATTAATGCCTACATTTATTTTTTATATTATGCTGGTACATTCAATGGCATATTAATTTATTAAATTATATATTTTTCATTTTCTCAGCTTCTGTCTTAAAAAGATTGTTTATTTTAATGCAAATCTTGGTAAATAAAGGGCCATGTAACAGCTTTAAAATAAATGTAACATAAAATAGTAAGTAGTAAGTAAATGCACTTTGTTTGTTGTTTTGTTACCACTGAAACTGCAGCCAAATGTCGTTTTTTCTCTGCTACAGCAAATCATGTTGTCCTCATGAGAGTAAAAACTAAAGTATAACCACTTGAAGATAACAACAATAACATCACCGCAGACAGACAGAATAATTTTCAAGGCAGTCACATTTATTTGTCTTCTTATACACATTTGCTAAGCAGCCTGTTGTGCTAGCACTTGGCTTTGATAGGATTTACTATGGGATTTCCACAATGCTTACTAAAAAATAAATACAAGACAAAGTGTTCCACAGCTCAAAAATATACAAAGGTTTGAAATCAATGTAAACTTTGAAAACATTTTTTTTTTACATAAGAAACAATCAACAACCTTTGTGACAATTCCAAAAGTTATCGTATTTACAAGTTTGTACAAAAAAATACAAAGCTGATACCTACAGATCTGAAGTCCAAGTGAAATTCATCTAGTACCAGAAGTCGTTCTTCTTTAGTTGTGTTTCAGTCAAGTAAAAGAGAAGAGAGAAACAGTTTGATGCTGCTAACGTGTGCACGTTCTAGCCTTTGGCAGAAGCATCTAGTCCGCTGCTGAAGCGTACTCAGAGTGTGGATATTATTCAAGGAAAAGTCAAACAGCTCCATGTAAAGGTCTATAAATACCTCCAGGTACAGCAAGAGACACGTGAAACTTCACAAACATCACTTTATCAGTGCAAAAAAACAAAAAGAGTGAAAGAAAAGAACGTTGGAATGAAGGTTCACAGACATAACCCATAATGTACCCTGTTAAATGTCACTGTACGGAGGATCTTTAAGGCCAAAACCAAGTTGTTATTTACAGTGTACCTATAGGGACCAACAGTCGCCCATAGGGCAGTATGGCTACATAGACTTTTAGCAAAATGGCTGAGTACCATTAAACACCATATACTTATATTATTATTATGAATATGAGGAGGGTTACACTAAAACCTCACGTGTAGCTTATGACTGTTCATCTGCTCATGACATTAATGAGTTGCTTTCCTATTTGTATCTGCAGCCAGTGTCTGAAATAACATTTAAAATTTGTCTCTTATAAACAAAATAACTATCTAAATAAAATATGCTATAATTAATTATACCAGCAATTCATTGCATCTAAAGATTTAGGTTATTAAAAGGTGTAAACCAGATTAGAGGGTGTACAGAGATTTTCTGTGTCAGTTATAAAAAATAAATATATTTAGACTGTTGTGACACAGAAAATATGAAACCGCGGCAGCTTTTATTTTGATGGGGAATAAAATATAAATGCAATTGGTAGAAAATAGTAGCAAATGCCACATATGTAGAACTTTTTTCATTATCAATGATAACCTGGCTCCATGTTTAACCCGACATCCTCCGTCCACTTGCTGAAGCTGCTTTGTCACTTCCTGTCTCTGCTGAGAGTAAAATAAGGCATTTTGATCCTCCTGAACACTTTCCACTTGCCTCTTTCAACAATTCGTAAACACACGTCAGCAAACCACAAATTACCATTATCACATTTGATTTGAAAACCTCCTCATTCTTTTTCTCCTGTTTCACCACCTCTGACTTTTTGATCACTTTTTCATCTCCCCTGTTAACACCTGCTCCCTTCTCCTCTCCTAAGATTGTCAAGTTAGTGCTTAGCTTTGACATTTCCTGTGTCACCTCGAATCTTATTGCATGAGAATTTAAAATATTGTAATAATGAGCTATCTTCAGTATCGTTTACAATAAGGACTTAATAAAATATTAATATAAAAACACATCAGTATGACTAGATGCATTGAGGCTTCACATTTTTGTCCACTGCTGCTTCTCACACAGTGTTAGTCCTGATTGGGGAGTATCAAAATGATTGGCTTGAAGAAATGGAAGAATTGTGTGTTTTATTGCATAGGTATTCACAGAATACATAGTTCATCTATTATAGTTTTATATTTTTAAAAGATAAAAATGTCAAACAGTGAGAGTTGTTTTAGAATCTGGAGAAATCTGACAGCAGAACAGCTACAATGTAACATTAATGTAGCTGAGTGTTGCTGAAGTTTTTCTCCTGTATAATCATATTTTTGTAATTTATATTATTTGATTATATTATTCTACAGAATGCAGATGCTAAATAATATGTGTTCTTATCAGAAGAATTATTTTTTATGGAAGTCCTGAGAGGCAAGTGAGGAAATATAAATCTATGTATCTAAGTTGAATGTTGATAGTTGATTTGACATAAAATGTGCATAAAAATGATTTTGCCAGGATAATCTTTTCAAGTTCCTCAATTCATATTATAATGTTCTGGCAGGTGAATTTTATTTTCATGATTTTTCATACTGAATTATTTCAATGTTGTTTTACTAATTTCGGCCACAAGGGGCTGAAGTGCACTAAATGTGTTTCCTTTGCACTCAACAACTAAACTCACCTGGAAGAAAACTTGAATCTTTTTAGTACTGATACTGATTTTCTTGGGGCCTAAATGAATACTACAACTAAAAAACACTTGCTTTTTTTCACCTGTTTTCACAAATTTAAAAGTAGCACCTAGTGAAAGCAAAGACCACCCACTGCTGACAATGTTGGCTTGACTTTTTTCAAGATGGCAGCCGGGTCCCAAACTCAACTACAATATGCTTCTGAAAACACACACAGAAAACGGATTAACAGATTTCTTTCCCACTTGTCTCTCAGGGCTTCTGTAGCTTTAGACAAAATATTTTTGAACACAGATTCCACTGAATAACCAAAAGGAAACATCTATAAAACTCAGCCACAATTAGTAAAATTATTTTTTTTAAACAAAATCCCTAATGTTCTCTGTACATTAACAGCACATCTCAAATATATTAGAACTCATTGTGGTCCATTTGTTTTCACTGTAAACTAACAAAATCATCTCATACCTTTTGACACTTGTAATGTTTTCTACGTGGAGCCCTGTGACGAGCGGTCGTCATGAGGACTTCCGTCTGAGTTCTCGGTCTCGCCCTCAGAGATGGCCTGCATGGGCACCGGGTACAGTCTGCTACGCATGCCGTATCGGCTGCTGTTGGCGGGCGGGGGGATTCTGGAGCGGCCCTGCCTGGAAGCAGCAGACATGGAGA
>CAFUXE010000329.1:518051-529355 GCA_903364295.1 Serranus cabrilla
GTGTCCAAAGTTTCAGGGTCCAAGATCCCATGTCCTCTGGCTCTATATTGGACATAAGTGATATATGAAAAAAGAGCCCCTTATCCCCTGTATGTGGGTAATATAACATGTGGGTTTGTTGGATAATATTTATGAAATATTTTACTTGAAAAGGGTCAGATTTCACCAAAAAAAATGAGGGTTATGTGTTTTAACAGGATGTTAAACCAAGCTAAGCTAAGTTTAACTGACCAACTCCTGTGGCTACATAATGAGCTCCCAGACATCAGAGTGATCTCAATCTTCAGTCTTAAATGTGATTCATTTGGGTGTTTCCTTTAATTTGTTATCCATCTTTATGTGTACAATATGTGTGTGACAGTAGCCCACATGAATTCAAAAAGATGATGCATTTCTGCTGTGACTGTGGTGAGATAAGTGAGTGAGCAGCGATGTGTTGAGAGATGTGAGCCCTCTGACACGGCCCGTCAGCCTCTGCCCTCTCTGCCCCCTGCTGAGATCTGCACTGTTGGCCCTGCAGTGACACCCCCAACGTCACCAGCACACTGAGAACCCATTTGACAACAACAACAGCAACTAGGACACAGACTGTGCTCCATTCACTTTCACTTTCACTGTGTCTGTCTTCCCCTGGCATAAAGACACATCAGTACGGCCTTCCTCTCATTTTGTTAAATTAAGCCTTTGACTTTTAGCTCAGTGAGGCTGGACATACACAACAAAGCATGAGTGCATGAGAGGTGTTTAAAGAGGTTTTAACGCAGTCAGAAGTCCATATGGGGAAACCCTTTAATGGGAGAGCCGTGATCAGCTGTTTCCCCAAACAAGGCCAAAGAAAACACATCAGCCTTCAGTCAACTCTTGGTAGCTTTCTCCTTCTTTCACATCCAGGCTGAGCGACACTGGGCCAAATGAACCACATGGTCTCAGGCGAGAAGAACAACAAGATTTTCTGCAGAAACTCTAGCAAACTCTGCCACTTGATTTTCTCTGTAAAACTATAAAACTTTCCTCTTTTGGGCCTTTATTCTCTTTCCTCATGACTTATTTTTCCTCAGAATCATCCTGTGAACTTTCCCGTAAGGGTGACATCAAGCGCTATATATTACGCGTAGCCTGACACAACCTATCAATCTCCCCTCTTCATCTTCAGCCGGATCATCCCCCAATAACCTCACCGCTATCAGCCCTGCCAGCAGGCCTGCAGGCCAAGAGAAGGGGGGATGAAAGCCTGCATCCTCAGACTCCCTCTGCCTTGTAATTTACTCAGCACCGGCCCAGACAGGAGCCAAACCCCTCACACCCACACTCACACTCTCACACACCTACAATTTGCCAGCGGCCTGGGAAAACACAGCCGCAGATGTCACTCATTAGATCACACTTTGATAAGGAAAAACCTTCCTTAACTTCATGAACGTGGAGACGGGCGCTCAGCCAGCTCTGTGTACCTGATGGCAGTTAGTATATTCAATTTAACACATAAAAAC
Source organism: Serranus cabrilla (assembly GCA_903364295.1). NCBI lineage: Eukaryota > Metazoa > Chordata > Actinopteri > Perciformes > Serranidae > Serranus > Serranus cabrilla. Next base: position 519,542 of record CAFUXE010000329.1, read on the forward strand.
ACACATGAAATCAAGTCTGGTTTTTCATTTAAATTAGGGCTGGACAAAATACTTTTTTTTTTTTTTTAAATCTTGTGTTACAAATCAAAACCCAGAGTTACTGACTGTTATAGTTGAAGTGTTGAAGTGTTGAATATGTTGAATGTTGAATATATGTTCTAATTTATTTATTTTTATTGGTCATTTTTAATTTAACATTTTTTGGAATGCAGCAGTTCTCACATGAATTGCACAAATGTTACAATATAGTTGATGTTATTTTTTATTTTATTAATTTGTATAATTTTTATTCAATGTAATTTAATGTAAATATTTGTATATTATTTATCTCATTTCTTAAAAGCATTTTTTGTCTCTCCATTATATGGCATTCAATTAAAAGAGAAAATCTACTATTCCATCATGTTAAATCATTGTGATCTTATCATTTACCAAAAGAAAAAAAAAAAATCATGATTACGATTTTGGCTATATTCGAGCAGCCCTAATGTAAATGCAAGAAAAATATGAATCTTTTCAGATAAAAATGTAAAGTTCTGGCCCCGAAAGGCTTCTTCAGTGAGTCGAACTGCAGCAACAATTTGGTGTCACAACATGCAGGACTCCCCTGCAGTTGGGTTGTCTTCACACTCTGCAGCATGGCTTTAACTAACCGAGCAAAACAACCGAGCAAATGCCTCCGACACAAGCTGAGGAGAAGAACGCTTTCATCTCTTACGTCTTGTGACAACGCTCCAACAAAGTGCGGACGTGTTTGTCTAACCGCTGCGGTCGAAGCAGCAAGTTGTTCATGCAGAGCAAAAAGAAACGGCAGCTCAATTAAAGCTCCAGTAAATTATACAGTACCTTGGGATGTGAGTATAAGGCAGCATCCTAGAGCCATGACAGAGCTGTGTGGTTTAACTCGGAGTCAGTGTCTCTCCCTCAGTCCCCTCAACACAAACCCTCATGTCTCTGCAGCAGCGTCCCCCCCGGCTCCACTGCCACACTGACCTACAGCTCTACTGGAACATCTGCTCACACTCCTCCCCCATGTCCCCTTCCCCACCCAGCCAGCGCCGGGTACAGATGGTCCGGCCAGGCCCTGACTTGGGCGACCACTAATCTGTTTATGGTCTGCTACAGGAGAGTAGCAGTGTTAATCTGAACCGCTGAAACAACACTGACCGCCTCAACCACAATGGAGGATGATGGAGGGTGCAGAGGAATGCCAAAGGATGCGGTCGATACTCAAAACTCAAGAGTAAAATATCAAGTACCAGTGCGTTATTGTCATTCTTTTTTTTCTAAGACTGAAACAATACAATCCATATTGTGCTGTATGTCAAAGAAGATCAAAGAGTCAGTAAACACAAAATACTCAACAGACTGTTCAGTTATTCCCCTGCACACTAATGTCATTATTTTACATTGACTTTAAGATGCATTTTAGTCCGCACTGTAGTGCCACAGAACAAATGAGAGAGTAAATAAATGCCACCAACCTGAGTTAGGCAAGAAACAACTTGTAAACAGATACTCTTTAAATAGCTGAGAGTATAATCCACATCCTCCCTGTTGCCAAAAATGTAAAAATGAAAACCTGCTTGCTGTCAGTGAAGAAAACAATGCTGCTGTTCCACTGAGTGTCTGCAGTCAGCTGCTGGTGAAAGTCCCCTCTGAGGTCTGATTAGTAAAACACAAAGAGTACAGTCCCCATGCCACTAGGCACAGAATAATACCCGTCTCCCCGGTAATCCGCTCTGAGCCCACATCCTCCCAGCTGATGGTGATGTCGCTGCTGCTGCTGACCCGCTGCAGCAGGTGGGGCACGAGACTGTTTACATTCAGGGCTAAAGCCTGCAGACCTGCTGAGATGCTGCACTGAAGGTGGAACAACTGCAACAACTTTGCTCGGGATGTAAGTAGTTGAAATGATAAGTAAAACCTTAACGAGAAGGAAAATGGGAACATTTAGCACAAATAAGTGTTGAAACAATCAAAATGTTTGTCTGGGTATCATTTAAAAACTACACTATGTGTTGTACCGGTCATGTTTGATGCCAATGTCGGCTCGAATAAGGCAGGAGCAACATTTGTAGAGAGACGATGTATCTGCCATTGTTGCTGTTGTGCTTGCAGAGAGCGTAGACGTATACAGACGTATACAGACGTATACAGACGTATTCAGTGACGTAATGACGTAGCTTTCAAGCCTGTAGAAAAACAAACAGGGTCTGAGAAGGTTTGCAGGGTGAACCAACTGTGAACCAGGATCAGCACCAGCACCAGCACTAGAACTAAATTAGTGTTGGTCGAAAAGGGGTACTATAGGATTCTTGAGAGCCCAGATGAAGTGCAGGGTGGGTGGCTCTGGGCGTCGCCATCTTGGCAGTGCCTGACTCCTAAATTCTGGTTAATCCAAAAAGGGAGCAACTAGGTGGAGCGGGGGTGAGCTGAGTCAGCCGCGAAGTTTGCCCCTTTGTCCATAAATCTATTAAGTAATAATACCTAAATGATTAAAATCCAATATTATTGGCGTCAACATAGAAAACAAAACACTGCAGTGATTATTAGCCAAACCTCAAGACAAAAATGTGCTGATTGAGCTCCCTTCCCCAGCTTGGTTGTACCCTGGACTTAAAACTCAGACCTGCCCTCTAGCACAAACCCATTTTTTAGCATGCAAAGGCTATTTATAGATAAGGCTCACTTTAATGCAAGAAACTGCCCTTCCCTCTCTGCTTCTCTTCCTGTAAACGTCATGTCTATGCCACCACACCTTCTCAAACGGGCGCTCCCTCACCTCACCTGGAGCTTTGATGTTGGATAGCAGGTGGGCCCTGTGACCTCCGCTTGGAATGTGATGCTGGGAACCAGGAGGCCTACAGGGGGGCTAAATGAGCCATTGTTGCAGGCTGGTGCTGCTCAGCTGCCTGCAGGTACCACAGCAAAGGGTTGCTAAGCTGTAATCAAACCGCCAGTTGTCTTCCTGAAGTGCTTTACTATCCCTCAACACCAGTCATTTAATTACCTGGTTGAGAAATGAAAAATAGCCCCCATTATGAGACACTATTCAATTTTTGTCTCGTGAGACATTTTCAGTCTGTTTAACATTGACTCTAAAGAGGACATATTATGCTCATTTTCCTGTTCATGTTTGAATTTTGGGTTTCTACTAGAACATGTTTGGATGCTTTAACACTCAAAAAACACATTATTTTTTATCACAATGTCAATTTGATCATATGAGTATCCACCTTCTGTGTGAAATGCTCCGTTTGATCAACTGTCTCTTTAAGACCCCCTCCTGAGACAGCCCAGCCTGCTCTGATTGGTCAGTGTGTCAGAGTATCTGCATCCGTGTTCTCTGCACCTCTGCAGCTTCTACCTATATATAATATATTTATGACATCACAACGTTACAGACGTCCTGGTGGCTTGTTTAAAGGCACAGTTTCTGAATACAGGCTGAGTGCATTTCTCTGTGAACTGGGCTCATATATTTTCACAGCATTTATACAGCACCCAGACCTGCTTTATAATGAAAAAAGACTTATAGTCAATATAGTGAAACGTATGTGAGCGGATAACATCACCACAGCAGGAAAAGTAATGCAGGTGTGTGAAATTGCGTTTGTTTAATTGCAGCGCTCTTAAGTCTGCTTGTATTTCCTGACTTGCGGCCACAGCGTCAGCACGCCCTGGCAGTGCCGCAAGCCCACACACGAAAACTCGTCCAGTGGTGAAATTAAATCATACTGTACTTGTGCTTCAGGAGACGCTGCGTTGCACTCAGATTCTGGATCAGCGCCTGGACCACCAAACTGTCTGCTTGTGTGCCGGGAGGTACAGTGAGAGTGGATACAGGAAGGAGTGGGGGAATCCCATCTGATATCACACTTTCCATAAATACAAGCCACTGATGACATTAATGAGATGGACCATTAACACACAGAGCTCCATAGAAATAGCTTGGGAAGAGAAAAAAAAATATTTTAACAACTTAAACCCACATCACTTATGACCTGAACCTCAGAGTTTCCCTTTTGTGACACTCTCCAACAGAGCGATAAAATCTCTAATGTTTATCCATTTCCTAAACACACACACAGCTCTTAGACAACTCGGAATAATATCTGAAACCATGCTGCTGCACTGACCCGAAAATCTTTCCGAAGATCTTGCAACGTGTAGAAGAAGAAGAAGAGTGGAGTGCGACTGCGGCCTGTTTTCTCAGCTGCTTCAAATTACCACTACAAAGTCCTCCAGCGGGTTTGCGGTGACTTTGAAATACTTTCCATTTTGAAACCTGTGGTACATATTAGTGGGCACGATGCCAACGCGGAGATCTCTCACTCTGACGTGAGAGCGTGCAGATTCTATACGAAAGATGAAGGATGTGTTAGGCAATGGTTAAAAATGTCTGACATGCTCGGAAACATTTCCTTTGTAAAGATTTAACAACACATGGAAAGTTCATAAGAGTGTGTGGTGCGTTTTATAGCTCAGTAATGAGATGGGAATTTTGTTACGGCGTCATAACTTATTTATGTGACATAAACATTAAAATGTTTCTGAGCAAAGAACAAGAGTTTGTACATATAATAAATGGGGAGAGAAAGTGAAAGCACATTTGGATAGTGATGGCGTCAGAACATAAATCTACTGGCATCTGGGCCACAACATATTTAAAGCTACACTGACCTTTATTTTTTTTATTAATTACATGTATAAGGTTGTGGGGGTCACAAATAATCATCATCCATTCTGCACAGTATTGTAAAATCCTTCAGCTAATTGTTTTGGTTTCACGGCCCACAACTTCAATGTTTAGGTTAAATTAAACAACTTTATTGGGATATCTTATCAATAATATGTCAATGTTGTGTTTGCAAAATACAAACAAGAGTTCTGAAAGCTAACTTTTACTGCTGTAAAACCTCATAATTACTCAAAGTATTGATTAAAGTGCTGATTATTTTACAGCCTAAAGGTGCTTCACACTGCTGTGTGTTAAGTTGCCACCTTCAGTCATTTCAATTAGAGGAAGGCAGCAGAGGGGAACTGGTTTTGATTACAGTGGTGAGGGGCAAAACGCTGCCCGCCCAAGTGAATGTGCAGATTTTCCTGTGCCTTTATTGCCTGGCATCAGCAGTCACTTTTAGAAATAAAAAAGGTTGGTTACCATGCTGCAGTGTGAGAGCGACTTAAGATCACATCTTTAAATTGCACCTTTAGTTTTGTCTGAAAAATCTGTTCCGTTTGAAATGATGGTGACCAGAAAATGTTTGGCATATTTGCTTAAAATGTAACTGAAGTGGTTCATCGGTTATTAAAATAGATGTGATTTTCTGTCAATCAGCTTATCAATTAATCACTTTTAGCTCAACAGCAGAATGACGAGCAGAAGGCTGTTGTTAAAGAACTGCAGCAGTCAGAATCAGCTTTCTGTATTCAGGGAAAACAAGGTTTTTACTTGAAGTTACGCAACACAATTAATCACAAGTCATGCTGAACAGCTCCAGCAGGAAATGACAGGAAAGGTGGGAGTTTTCCACTGGAATTCCCAGTTTACTGGAATAAAATCTTGATTAAAACTTTAAACAAATGAAAACAACAAAATAAATCTGGAATTTACTGGAAGCAGATCCGCCTTCACTTCTGAATAACCTCTCTGCTTGTCTGTACTGAAAATATTTGTCACCTGACCCTGTCCACTCAACCTGACCTCTTGTTTACCAGCACCCACTCCGTGACTCACACTCACTGAGCAGTAAAAGGAAACAAAAACTGTCAATGAGCTGAGCTAACAGCCAGTCATTTCATTTTTCTGTCCTTTACATGCAAACTCAGCGAGGTCAGCAGGGGTCAGGACCCACATTCAGCAACCTTTTACCTCCTGACCCTCAGACACCTCATTATCAGGTCTGCACACAGACCAGGGGGCAGCTCACATCAGTAAACACTGGAGTAAATCACCAGCTCATTGGCCACTCATTCACTCCACTTGGCCTCCTCTTTATCCCAGTAGAAGCAGTAGATATTCAGTTTTAAAAAGCTTAAGAATAAAAACAACCCATTACTTTTATCAATAATAACTGTGGTGATAGTGAGTTAGAACAAAAACAATGCATTTTGCATTGAGAAACGTACTAGGAACAGGAAAGTCCCGAGCCTTAACAAAAGCAGTTCTTTAAGGTAATTGTTGCAGAACATATAGAAAAAAAAGACCCAGCCTATCCTCTTAAGTACACTTAAAATTCCTTCAGCCCTTAAACCAGCACGGAGTGTATTTTACAGCTCCGTCCTCCTGATTCGCTTTAGAGGCCTCTGGAGGCTGCAGCACACCCTCTCATATCACATCATTTAACGGTCTTTGAGGTCACAGCTGACTCCTATTGGGCAGTAATGGCTCTCCCGCTGAGCTTGGCCCGGGTCCCTGCTTTCGCTAGACCTTTGAAGTACTCACACACACTCACGCCCAGCCCCGGCACAGGAGGAAGGGGTGTGTCGGGGCTGGTCCCTGCTGAAAAAGCTCTCTGGGTTTCCGTACCCTCCAGGTACACCTGGCCTATTAGTCTCACAAATGAAAATGTGCGACCTTTGACCTCCTGCTTTTGTTCAGTCTGTGCTCCCGTCTCGCAGGCACCTCGAGGAAGGCGGGAACTCTTGGTAGGGGTGTAAAAAAAAAAAGAGAAAGAGCTCCTGGCTTTACTGGAAGTAAGTAAGGGGAGTGTTAACCACGATGTGGAGGATAATGAAAAACCTTGAAGTCAGAACAAGGGAAAAGTAATGTGAGCAGCCTCTGCACGGTCAGCTCTGTCAACATGAGCTCCAGAGCTTACGGGAATATGGCTGCTTTTAAAAAGGTGAAACAAAAGCGTTTCTCTGTGGCCAGACAGGATGAGTGAATTTACCTTTCCATCAGTGGAAAGCCAAGAAAAACAAGAAAAGAATAGCAATGGAGATTAATCTTTCATCAGCCTGTTTCTGCCAAACCAAAACACTTCACTGAGCTTTTTCTTCCTGCCTGTCATATAATGAAGTGTGCATCGTGATGCCTCTGTACTGTCAGCGTTATGTAATATTAAAACAAAACATGTGCATGGCACTGCAACATAAGACATGGAGATTAAGTTCAATTCACACCTGGTTTTTCAGACATGAGCAGGTAAGGTAAGTGAAGGCACACGTGGGCATGGACAAGTGGCTGTGAATGAAGTTTGCTATACACAATTTCAGCTCAGTTTTCAAATTCTTCCAAACCGGCCAACAATGCAATGGATCAACACAGCATTCCTGCTTTTTGCCTTTTTAAAGTGTCTTCTTTTCTTCAGTTCTTTGTCACAGATATCATGATGTATTATAAATGACTGTCTTGCATTGTATCAAGTATCACAGAATCACTGTCTCGTGATACCATTGCCATCATATTCTGATAGTGTCATACTGTGATTTTCAGCCTTTGAAAACATTTCTAAAAAAAACTTTTTCCCCAACCATATTCTCTATTGCTAAAATCTGGGTTGCTCAGAAATACAGTTGAGTCACAACTCAAAATAAGACCAAAACCTCAATAAACATTGTTGTTTTATTTTTTCACTAAACATGTTCCTTTGCTATTCCAATATAGTGAAAATAGGGAAACTATCATATTTGGAGTGGAGTTTGATTTTACACTATCGTGACTGTCATCACAAGAAAACACTGTGTTATATATATTTGGTCATCTGCTCACACCTAACTGACACCAAATGGACTGTGAGAGAAAAAACCCACAACCGTTTGCTATGAGGCCCTGCACCACGGTGTCACCCTGGACAGGAGAGGAGATGAGCGTTTGTTATGGATAAAATCAGCTGTAATGCCTGGTAGTACGTCAGTATTAATGCAAGTTCTTACAGCACCAAGTCAATAAAAGACAGAAGTGATTCACACACTAGAAGACAAAGACATCAATAAAAGTCCTGTCTGTGCAAACACATTTTCAGACGTCATTTAAAGCCACGCTGACTGACTGACCTTTCGTGTGTAGTAAACCCGCCACAACAACAGCCTCGGTCTTACACGCAAACAACTCAACAGCGGAAGCACGTCCAGTGTTTTGTGCAGCTGCTCATTCATCAACTTGTAATTCAGTGTGTGACAGGCTGAGGGGTCAGAGGGTACGAGTCTGTGTGGCTCGCTCGTCTCGGGTCACAAGAGGAGCCACGAAGGTTATGGAAACCGTGAACAGATCGACAGGGAACATACATGTCGACGTGTGTTGCGGTGGGTGTGCACATTTGGACAATGGCTGTGTGACCTGGCTTGAGGTACAGAGGAATACGCAGACTGTTATATAAGTGTCTGAGCAGCTTAATCGCAGAAGGTTTTTCTCCACACAGTTTCCTGTGTAAACACTGTGAGCCTCTGACTCTGGTTTCAGCAGTTTACTGGCATCACTCAGCGCTCACATGGAGCACAATAAGCAGAACAGACAGACTGTGAAGGGAGAGAAACACAACAAGGGGAAAACGGAAACCCAGAAAGCAGACACGGGGGAAGGTGTGGTTTTGGAAAGAGACAACGAGGGCAGAATTTGCGCCGGCCGATTGCAATGGAAACCTCTCTTTAACTGACAAATATGGTCAGACTGAGGTCAGATTCACAGGCCGTTGACCTGTGTGTGTCGGTGGGAAAGTCATTAGGAGGGAGTGGCATTTGGCTGAGCTGAACCGAGCCTTGGCACTCCCTCACACATGTCTGTATGATGGGATTCAGCTCAGAGAGAGAATAAACTGAAGGCCTGGCTGGTTCAACACAAACCGATAGCTGGCAGAGGGATGGACAGCAGAGAGCAAACCCAGCAGCCTTTCAGTGGAAACAATGGAGAGGATCAAGCCATACCAGTTCCTGGTGGTTTCTAGCTCCACACCCAACTAGCCCCCCCACACACACAAGCTATCCATGAGGAGCAAAAACAAAAGAAAGTGAAGATTTTACATGAAGGCTGTCAAAGAAAATATATGTCATCAGTCCCGACGCTTCCCCGACCTCTAAACCTGCCCGGGGTTAGTGGGTTTTAACAGGTTCATGTTCAAACTGATAAACTTTTGTGCTTGTGAATATAAACTCAGAATTATGAATTTGATGCATTCTGTTTTTATTTCGTTTTACACAGCATCCCAACTTTTTCTACGGCTGTACCAAATTGTTAAAGCTTCAAATGACGATACTGGAATTCTAAATCACTTACTTACTTTTTGCATATATTTTCATTTTCTTAGCTGTAGCCGGTTGTCTGTCTCCTGACATTCACAGAAAAATGCTGTCTTAAGTTACTGCAGATGCAAACTGAACTTTTCTTATTTAACAGATGTTAACTTACACAAGTTAAACACAAGTTAACTTCTATTGTGAAGTCGTCACAGGAAATGCAATGTGTTTGTCAGTGAGATTGTTCATAAAAAACAACAAACCTATAAAACAAGAAGGTAATTTTCAGCATTTGACAGCAGATCCGTTTGATATATTGCAAAGACTAATGAACAGTCAGGAGCAGCCACAGGGAGCTCCAGCCCTTCTCAGCAAGGTAACCAACTTCTCTCACTCATGCTGTGTGCGGCATCATTTAGATCACAGTTTGTCACAGAATGATGGAAAAATGCCAATAATTGGCTGACTTCTTTATTTAAAGGTTAATAGTTTGATTTGCAGCAATCTAAGAGCACCAATTACATCTATATAACCACAATACAAACTTAAAATTAATGATTATGTCCCGCCCCTCTGAAACCCCGGGGACACAAACATACAGCTGCTCAGCACCAGTGAGACCAGCATGTTTTCT
>CAFUXE010000329.1:532071-548205 GCA_903364295.1 Serranus cabrilla
GACCAAAAACACAACCAAAACTAAAAAAAGGCTCCCTCTCAGGTTGAGTAGGGCCATAATAATAACAAGCAAGTTGGGCTCTTTCCCCTAAAGCACCTGTGGGAGCTGCAGCCAAGTAATAAAAACACACAAGCCCTTAAATCTGCGCTGCATTGCTCCCGAGGTCCCAACCCCGAAGAGCAAATCAGAGCTGAAAAATACAACATCTGTTTGCTGTATGTTGTTGCCATTGGTGCCCCGAACCCCGGAGAGGTTTCTGTGAAACTATGGAATTTAGCGTCCGACTCCTCCGCTGAAAGAAGAGGAGGATCTCCTCTCCAGCTGAACAAACAGCTCTTGCAGCATATAGCGGTTTGGTTTGGGAGGGTGTATCCGACACAGAGGGAGGAGTGTGTGTGTGTGTGTGTGTGTGTGTGTGTGTGTGTGGGGAGGTGAGCCTCAACATGACCTTCTGCGCTTCAACATACCAGCAACACTGATAACACACAAATATGACACAGAAACACACACACACTTCACACATAGAGAAATGATACACACTCACAGTGTCTTAATAGTGTGTTCTAATTCTAATTTCTCAATTAAAGTATTAGGTCATAACCTTTGCCATGTTTATGCCTCGCATGGACTTTTAAAAATGCTATTGACTCTGTTTGGGTTTGAAAGCGCCAACACTGCATTTTAGTCTGGATGTGTGGAAACAGAGACTTTTTAAAACAGTGACACAGTGATCCATGTCTGCTTCCTGATTGGGTCTTATCAGCCACAACATGTCCTTCCCTGATTCAAAACCCCGCTACGACAAGACCCTCTTCTGGGAAAAACAGACGACATCAGCCTTTCTTACCAGTGGTTAATTCAACGTGCCTAACCACCGTTCGATGGGTATGTTCTAGCCTCTATCCATGGTCTAATCAGAGTGTGAATGCATCCAAACAACCCAGACTGAGCATACAGTGACAGTGAAGTTAGTGGAATGATACATCTGTGATTATGTTCGAGATAACAGCACATTTTCTCGAGATAAAAAAAATAATAAACTAATGACAATGAATTTGTGATATTGGGCATTAAAAGAGTAAGAACAGTTGTTCTCTGTATGAATGGACTTTAGCCAACAATGCATCGGCGTGTCTCTGAAATACATACTGCATATGTTTGGGACTATTTTCAGTGGTAGATTAATACACGTGGTGCCGAGTGAGTATTTACAGCATCAGGCTGGTGTTTGTGGGATTGACTTAAAATAACTGGCAGTGCCGAGGAGCACCAACCACTGCGACAGTGTGGCTCATTGATGTGTCTTTATCTGCATTTGAAAAAAAAAAATCAGCTTTTGCCCTTTGGACATAAACAATTAGAGCCATGCTTAATGATGTTTCAAACACAAACAATAAAACATCAATTTATCTCACAGAAATCTATATTGCGGATACTGAGTCATTTGATTTATCGTTCCAAGGAGCACTGTGTCAAATATTGAGCCAGATACAATCAGAGCGAACAATGAGACTACTGTATGTTTATGAATAACACTGATACCACTGCAGTCATATTGATTAATGGTTGCCGGTAAATTTACACAGAAATTAAAAGGTGACTGCCATATAAATGTCCGCCCTCGAGGAACATGTGATGGGCCACCTGCCAGCTTCATGCTGTGGTAAACACTCCTCATATGTATCGTAGATGAGGTGGAGCCAGAAGTGCTACACACTGTCATCAAATCTGCAAATCATATCAGGAGTGAAGCTCCCGTTACTGAGCGTCCAACACTCGACTGCAATTACATGCTTCAGCCGTGGGCATTTCCACGAAGCCGCTGAGCCAGCGACTTTGGATCCATTAAGGCCTCTGGTGGCTGAGAGTGACGCTGTCAGTCTGGTCTGTCATACACAGAAACCGAATCTCCCCACAAACAACTGGGTTTCTTTTCAACATGGCCCCTGGCATTCTGGCTGCCCTGCCAGCCTAAATACCAGAAGTCACCCAGAAGCCTGAGATTCGAGTCCTCCTGAAGCAGTGAACCTTATCTGAGCAGCTGCATTGTACTTCATAGAGAGAGCAGATAGAGTTTCCAGCGGTGCTTATTCCCATAGAGGTCACATTTCATTGGGAGTTGGATGTTCATGTGCCTTTCTTTATGGTTCTGACAAGCTGAGGTCCATCTAATCCAGTGTATGTGTTTGATGGACACACAGATAAACACCATGATTGTTGTTTAATGGGTATTCAAGTACAGCCAATAGTGAAGAATCAAAAACTGATTTTATGGAAACGCAGCAGCAAAATGTATTCTCAGTTAAGATTTGAGGGAAATGTATTAAATCTCCGTTATATCTGTGGATGGACTGGCCAAACAAACAGACTACACTCAGTAGGGTTGGGTCATGGTGGTGGTGGTTCCTAGCACTAACTACATGCATACACCAGCCAGCTGGTTCTAACTAGCTACCTAGCACAGTATCGATCGAACTGCAGTTAAACAAATCCATAAAATGAATGATATACATTTTAGTTGGTCCTGTTGGTCACAATAATTCTGCCCCTGATGTAAGTGGTTCGTGGTTAGAAACCAGCAAAATGTTGGTGCTGCTCTGGAGCCTTTGACGAAGGGGTTCAAGATAAGGCACCGGCTCCAAACCAGCCATCCACCTACCTAGGTTGAAAAGGGGTATATATGTACACCTTAACATTTACCATGACAGTGTTTTCTGGCTACTTACTTAAAATAAGTATGTTAACCAACATTAAACAAATGCTTGAAAGTTTGAATGCGATCTGGTAAAAATATGTTCTCCTCAAAACATAATTGAGAATGCAATTTTGTTGTTTGTGGGAACATCATTTTTAGGAGACAGGGTTGCCCTCAGCTCTGTTTTGGTCTACACACACAGTATTTAGTGATGAAATGCTGCTTCCTGTTTACCAGCTAGACGGTAACTTTTTCTGTCAGTTGGTGCTGGGCAGGTGACGTACAGTGGGTATGAACTTTTTCACTTCACTGCATCTGACAAATAAACTGAAGAGAGCGGTGAGAGTGAACCAAACAATGAGATGACAAATGATCTATAAAGCTGAGGAAGTTGAATCACAGTGAGACAATTATAAATGTTTTAATTACTCTACACACCACAGCACTGCAGTGTGAGTAATCTGTTAAAAGGAAAGAAACAGTGAACACATATGTTGTTACCTGAGAGTGGACTAACTCACCCACATTTCATTGGACATTTAGGTTTCAAAGGAACCCGTAAAGAAGAGAGGTGATGTTTCTGTGAATGAAATGTGTCTGTAGGAAAAGTACAAGCTGCTCTAAGTGAGATAAGTTGTTACAGTGACTCCTCTGTGGAGGTCAGCTGATCCACGATCCCTCACCCACCGTACAGACAGCCAGCAGGAGAGGATCTGTGGATGTGCACATCAAAGGTGGGCGTCAGGACTTGTGTTTATGTTTCATTTTTCTTTTATCAGCCGATCACTCGCTCCCTCTCTCTCTATGATCTGAGGCTTTTTTTACCTTATATAGGAAACACTCCGGTCCACTCAGGGCACGCCTTCACATGAGCCGAGGCTTGGAGGACGCTCCCAGGAGTGCTGCCTGCCTGTCCCTTCCCATAACACGGCATTAGGGATAAACTAGGCACAGGGGGCCAGTAAAAGGGGAAGGAGGGCATCTACAAAAGGCAGAGAACTGGAGGATCAGCAGGGAGAGTGGAATTTCTTCATTACTTTTTCCAACTTCTTAAGCTCTGCTCTGCATTTTCTTTGTGCTCAATGAAAGTCACTACACTTGTCTGACCTCTCCGACTTTAAGTGGCTGAATATGTGGCAGCTCTGTATACTGTTCACACATTTACCCAGATGTGTAAAAACAACACTTAGGCCACTATAAATTCACATCCCTCAACCATACTGCATTTTGTTGACAAACAGCTGATTTCTCGTAAAAACACACACACACACACTATGTTATAATGAATTCCTTGGCTCTGGATTTAATGCCGACTGGGCAGAGCCTGCACCACTTAGCAGCAGTCTAACCGCAGATTTTTGCAGTATGAGCCCAGCCAAAGGGCAAACCATGACTAAAAGGAGGCCACAAGGCCGCTAGAAGACATGTCACAATATTGAGCTATTCTCACTTTCGACATCGTTCAAGATGTTCGGCTCTGAAAGCCTTCAGAGATGGACAGTTTTGTAAACAACACCAGAGACCGCAGGGCAGCAAATGGTCTGAGGCGAGGATGAGCAAAGTTTACCCTCCGAGTGGGCTGTGCTTCAGGTTGAACTGTGTTGATGTTAGCCATTTCCCAGATGGTTTCTGTTTAATACATGCTGGTCCATGTCCGGCCAAGGAAACAAAGATCTGACCTCTCCCGATTCATGTCTTTGATCGCAGACTATTCCAGTTGTTACTGGAACAGAGACAACACTGGGACAGTGCTGTGGCCAGGAACCAACACAATCAGCGAGTAATGTTGCACTTTGTCCCTTTAAAACAAATCCACATGTCAACACAGCCCCCACATCATTTTATTGACTTATTGTCAATGAGTGATGGGAAACATTTTATCTCTGCAACTTCACAATCCATTTAAAATAATAGAATGAATAATCGACAATGAAATTCCCAAAATGAAAGCACTTTTTCAGCAGTACATTGCTGAAATACAGTTTGTATTTGGGGGAAAGAGCTGCAGAAAGCAGCATTAAAATGGGTCCTTATGGACTAGACTGACTGCATAATGGGAAGGAGAGAAATGTAATATGCTAGCCCGAGGGAAGCTGTAAATGCACAGACAGTTATGATGCAATGCACCATGTTTTCATAATAGAAATAGTATGTAAATGGTTCGTGCAGTGGGCTGATGGGAATTGAGATTCTGGTATTTCCCAGGAATTCTTGCCAGAGTCTCCTCTAGTTTCAGGAAATAATACCTGCAGGATTTTGAGCATGTGTGTGTTTATGTGTCTGGGTGCACCTGAGTGTTCACATACTGAAGAATATTATATGAAGCCACTCTTATTGAACAGCTGTTATTACAAACGGTTTTATCTCCAGGATTCTTCGAAGTATTATTTCATGTTAAAATGAAAGCTTACAGTCCATCTGTGTAGCTGAATATTGCTTAGTTTTGGGCAGAACAAGTGTGAATGTAGAGAGAAGTACAGAGTGTCTTTCAAGATAACATCGAGGTCAGATGATTGCCCAATATAGTACATGGAAACATTACTGTTGTTGGCGATCCAGACTGTGCACGGATCCCAGCTGATGTAACATATTTACCTGATCAAAATCACATTTGGCTGCTTCCAAAGAGGGCATTTGATCCCTTTCATGTGAACTTTGCAGCTGCACAAGAACAAGTTGCATATATTTGAATTACTCTGAAGCTAAAGTAAACACTGCTTTGCCTTTAAGCTCTACACCTCCAGTGTTGTAGAGGATTCATTCTCCAACACTATGAGGTTACTAAAGAAACGGACCAGGGTTATGTTCATCAATTACGGGGATATTTTCTGAACAAGCTCGTGCTGGCCGTTCTCAGCAGCTCTCGTGTTTCAAACACACATAGAACTTCCCAGAAAGAGCCTCAGAAGTGGACACGCTCTGCCAAGAGACTATGAAGTCATCGCAGGGCCCTGCCCTGCCTGACATGCTCACGTTATGTAACCCAGAGCCGGAGTAAAACTCACATGACATCAGCCCGGATGTGCACCGGAGTTTAACCATCCAAACAACACTCAGCTCTTCCTCTGATCTTATTGTGAAAATGTCAGCAGGTTATCAATAACAAGCTGACAGTTCATTATCAGCTGATTGATCCCCTACAACAGATTAATGGACTAAGATTGGGTTTCCTGCACTTAAAAGACCATTTTACTGACAGGGAACCTAAAAAAGACTGATTGGTTATTTTTAACAAGACCACGTTGGTTATATTTGAAAGCAAGATGAGCCTGCAGCTCCATGTGCACATTTCCAGTTGTAGGCTAAAAAAGGCTGCTTCACAAGTTCAAATGAAAACACACTGTGAATAGGTGATCACGCTCTCTGGGGTACAAATACAGTTTCATCTCCGTGTGCTACTATTGGCCAGAAGTGCGTGGTCTGCTAGCCAATGACGTGGCTCTGCATTGTTACCGTGTGTGTGTGTTCAGTCCTCCTCTGCTGTGGGGTGTGTGGGGGAGCAGGGTGGGGTGGAGGGGTTGCTCAAAACAGAGCCGACCTCAATTCTGAAGCCAACCAAGCAAGATGATTTCATTGTATTGTCCTTTCATTGCCCTTCCCCATTTAGGGACATAATCTGTTAAGTAAACAGGCTCTACAGTAGCACGTCACATGAGTACTTTCACTTTGTGTTCATCTCTCTGCACACACTCAGATAACATCTCAAATAAACACATTGTGAATCAGCACATCTGCTCATATCGCTCAGGCCGGTAAAGACTTTGGTCCATTCTGCAAAGACTGGCATCAGTGTTCACATTTCAGTCTATCTGTAGAATCATTATCTGCTCCCTCAGCACAAATGCTGGGCCAGTATAAATACAAGCAGGCAGCTTTAGCTCAACTTGCCTGGCAACATAGCTCGGAGGATTTACTCAGTCCATTCCAGACATCACACGGAGCCTGGCCGGAGTTTCCTTCTCTCCTCTGCCTCATGAAATCTCCTGCAACTTGTGTGAGAGAGAGCAACCTTATAGACTAAACTAAAGGCAGGTTCTGTAAAGTAGCAGCTAGGGCAATCTGGGTACAATTACACCCACCTTCATTTTCAAAATGAGTGTTTTTTAACGGACAGCTGTAATTTTGACTGACCTTCCAGCTCGATATGATTGCTAGCGTCTGCTGGGATTCTATTGAGTGTTTATCCACTGTAAAGATGTAGTGTTTAAAGTCATCTGGAGGTATCAAGTTACAGGTTTGTCCTAGTTTCTCTACAACGTGATCCACGCCCTTCAATTCAAATCACACTCTCTGAAACATATTTGTCACAAACTTGGTATTCTATGAAATATTGATGTAGTTGCAACAGGAACATCTCCAACTGTCCAGGACATTTGACTGACCACTGTATGTAAACTGTAATGGGCATTTCTGTCAATTCTTGATTCATCCAGATAACAATAAAAATCAGCTGATCCTCTGTTTATTCTGCAAGGAGTATACTTTGCAAATGCTTCATTTGTACCCAGGGTACACAATCGATGCTGGTGGAGTCACCATCTTCATCTAAGTCAAAAGTCCGGGAACACATGTGGTGACTGCATCTAATTTAATTTTTCTTTAGTTTTCCTTAAAACTTCACCGGCTCTACAATGTACTTACTGTTTGCAGCATTAAACAGGCTTTAGGTTTTATATTGTCGCCTCAGTGTTAAATCTTAACTGCAACAAAATGTTTTTTGCCTTTTTAAACTTTTTGTCTTAAAGAAAAAGACGATCTTGCACACTGGTCGTGCTCAGCATCATCATCTTAACAAAGCATCAGTACCACGGGCAAAACATTGTGATCGTATCATGAGTGTGACTCTGATTCCCAACTCTGCTACTGAATGAATGGCTGGTAACCTTTGAACTTCCACTAGCCATTTGGCTGGCAGACAAAAAAAGTGAATTTTACACCCTGAACTACCTGCCTCAGTAAGAAAATTGGGTTTCAAGGTATCATTAAAACACTTTTATTTATGCCACAATGGTTTTGTCTGGGTTGAATGAGGCCAAGTGACTTAAATTTTTCCATTCAATCTGTAACTCCAGTCCTGGTTTAAAGAAGCAGCAGCTACAGTGCGGCGCTGCAGGCTCTGGGGAACGGGTGGTTTAAGAAAGGATCTACCAAACCCAAGGATTAGGCTTCTTTCAAAAGTAGTAGAGGGAGAAATGTGGATATGGTGTGAGTATGTGAGTGTGTTCCAGTGTGTGTGTGTGTGTGTGCGGGGGTGGGGATGGGGAGGTTAAAGATGTCCTTTCTCCACATGTGAAAGACCCCAGACTCAGCAGCCGCCACTCAGTTATGCGTGACCACCAACTCCTCCCATTAAATGAGCTTTTATCTTGTGAAAGGACTCATTGGTTTGTTTGTGTGGCTTGTTTCGTCCTCAAGACTCTATGAGCTCTAAACTTCTCCATCTAATCAGTAACTGTAAATTAAACTCCTAATTCCTCGCCTTCCGAGAGCCAAAAGACTGTCAGATGTTCATTAATCTGCTTCCTGATGTCACAGATCTTCACGCTCTGCCAACACGCAAACACTAGAATAACTGAGCAAACAGTAAATATTTGATAACTGCCAAACTCCACTGTTCTGCGTTAGCCTTCTTGTGTGGTCAGGAGAGAGCTGCAAGAATGCGAGCTGAGAGGAAAGCCAACAATGCTTTTAGAGCCACTGAAATCTTGTACACAAGCCACTCATATAGTTCCTGTGGTTCCCTGTGTGCAGAATAAGCTCCCTTTGAAGAGGACACACAATAAGATAAGGGATTTTAATTGGCACACCACTTCACAAAGCTAGGCCAAGCCCCTGTGACAGGAAGAACTGGAGAAAAGCCGGACTGCACCGGAGAAAAGGGAAGTTTGACGTTCAGCAAGAAGTACAGTATCTTTCTTCTACTTTCTGACTAAGCAGTAGAGACAATCCCATGTCTAAAAAATGAGTGGCTTACACAGTGTGGGAATGATCCTGGGAAGTGACTGTGATTAGTCTGGCTCCACTGGGCATGATATCACAGCGGGGGGAACCTGGCTCAACAGGAACACTCGCAGAGAGACGAGGAAGAGGCAGAGAGAGAGAGAGAAGGAGAAGTGGAGGGAACATGCATGGTAATTTGGTCTGCACAGTCTGACAGTGATTTCTAGGATGGTAATCACATCAACTGTGTAGCTGAGGCAGAGTGACATCACTGCGAGCTGCAAGTTTATCCCGCCCTGGCAGGCCCCGATGGAAATTCAATAGTAACCAACGAGTCTGTGGGTCCAAAGCTCCACTGCAGCTCTACAGACCCTCTAATCACGAACAAGAGGATTGGGAGATATGAAGTAATTCGCTGAGGGCGTTAAGCAGCAGCACACTTAATGCTAACAGATCATAACATCGCTGCTGACGGCAGCCAGGTTATTAAGACTTAAAGTTATCCCTACAGTAAGTCATGCAGTATGTTCACACACTCGAGGAATAATCTCCTTTAATATTTAAGGAATAGTTAAACATTTTGGCAAATACACTTAATCTCTTTCTTGCTGTGAGTTAGTAGCGAAGATTGATACCAACACCATCCAAAGAAGACCATTAGCTTAGCATAAAGACCGGAAACAGCTAGCCTGGCTTTGTACAAGTTTAGCTTCCTTAAGCACACCAATCAATATATTATATCTAATTTAAAATGGCCCAAAAAATATCTGAAAACATGTGATCAGTACAAGTCTGCGTCATGCAAAAATAATTGTTAACAGTTAATGATCGGTTAACAAGTGCTGGCTATTGGTCTGATTCTTTTATTTTTATTTAAACTATTTCCTGGCTTTGGGCAGTGACTTTCTGAAGTTCGTCACACTGTGAGGTGGCCAAGAATTAGTGAGAGCAAAACTGGACTTTGCCTGTTTTTCCATTTTTTTGATGAGCTAGGCTTTCTGGCTGCAAGACGTACCTTCACATCAACTGACATCAGGGTTATAACAATCTTCCTACATCTTCGCAAGATAACTAATTTACCAAAATGCTGAAATATTCCTTTAAGCTTGTCTGCTTATTTGAAAGATTGCTAAAAGGGGGAAATCAGCTCAGTTAAGATACGTTTTTATAGAAAACTATGTAAATGCTTACACTAAAGACTTTTATCCATATCTTTGCAGGTGAAAAATCTGTAAGTATTTGAAGTAAATAAAGGTACCAACATGTCTGAGTGCAAGTTGGTAGATATTTGAATAAAACATGTGATTAAAAGGTGGCTTGGGTCAGCAACATGGGCCCACAACACACCAGATGTCACCAGCGCCTGTTTGGGAGGAGCTTGTGATTGAATATTAATGAGAAGAAAGAGGGCTTTTCCACATGCTTTGTCTTTGACCCAATAAGGGTCACCAGCAGTGAAACCAAACTTCACAGGGACAGAAGTGTGTCACCTAACACGGGATCCCCTTTAACCAGGAGATTAGGGGCGTCCAGTGTCCCAGATTAAAGAGATCTGTCTGAGGTGAGGTAAATAATAACACATGTTTTATTGTCATTTATACAATAGACTTTTATATGTCAAATTTTGCCACAGTTGAATAATGTTATACAATTACTGGACAATGATACTATAAATATATATAATACATTTGAAAAAATAAATGAAACTGCTTGGAATAACCCCTTGTTTTCATTATACAGTGCAGAAATGCAAACTGCTGCAAATAAGGGCTGGTTTGGAACTACAAGCACGTTTGAAGAAATATATTATTTAAAGGCAACAACTTCAGAAAGCCAGAGTAAAAAGTTCTGATGACACACCGCAAATGAATCATAGGTCAGCACCCCCTGTGAGCCGAAACAGCTCCGCCCCGGAGCCCAAAATCCTAATGAGCAACAGGATGGACAGAAGTGATGTACAGAGCATCAGGCATCTGTGGAGCTGAGGTTAAATGTGGGGCTGCAGATGTTGCTGTCAAGATACTGCCTCAGGCCAATAAGCAATATGCTACTGCTCTCATCTGTTCCACCAATGGCCATTGAATGTTTATTCCAAAATCATGCAAGAATATTTTCACCACTTCATCTTGTTGTCAGACAGCCAGGCTCTGTTTGAAGCCACCAGGCTCCTTTTAAACAGATTTTACCTCGTAGAACATGGGAGCTGCTGGTCTACTGCTGCCTTGATTGGTCAGTTTGTTTGTGTTGATTGTCACACAACAACACAAACAAACTGTCCTGTATTCTGCTTCTGTTTCCCTTTGGAAAGAGCTGTCTGTTGAAAATATTTTGAATATAACACTACGCTTCAGTCACTGAATATGGATAAGTACCTCAAACAACCTCACTTCAAAAAATCTGACCTGTCCCTTTAAGGCCAGGCAACAACTCTGTCCTGACTGAACAGCCATATAGCCGGGTCCAATCTGATCTAAACGACACAGTGTGAGATCATGTCTGATACCACAGATACAGTATTTGGTTATTGCAGTGTTCCATCCCATGCTTCCCGTTTTCTCTTTATGAAGTGAAGCCTGTTGGGACTACTCTCTGATGACATGTTGGGAAAACATTTCCAGGTTCATAGCGAGGTTTGCTGCTGTGGTTTACTTTACATAACTCTGAAATAAGGACTTTCACTGTCCCTCATCTGTGTGTGTGTGTGTGTGTGTGTGTGTGTGTGTGTGTGTGTGTGTGTGTGTTTTGAGTGCTGAGCTTCAACTACATTTATGAACAATGAGTAATCGTGATGGAGACAGGTCCCTCTGGAGGCCCTCTAAAGTTTGTTTATGAAGGGAAATGAGGTCTCAGTGCTTCAGGCTTTTGCTGTGAAAACAGTGTATTTGTGGTGTGATATCCAACAAGAAACACGGTCAAAAAGACAGAATCACACCTCCAGTTTCCCCTGTCAGCTCTGTGACCTTGCAGAGAGTAAAAGTCCAGATGGACAGGTCACATCTGTGCTCCGAGGAATGTATCCTCTGTCACCCCTATATTCCTTCACCCTGAGGGCTTTGGGAATGTCAGGACTGTAAGGTTATTCTCCCTTTTTCCCTCATTCTGATTTTCTGGACTGATGATGACCGTGACCAACACGAGCCATGTGGTGTGACAGTAGCTCGGCCCTTTGAGTGACAGCAAAAACAACTTTGCAGAGTAAAAAAAGAGATAAAATAACAGAATCACTGATGAGGATGACACAAAGCCAAAAAAACAAACAGACCCCAAGCTACTTATTTGGATGAATCCCATGGCTCCATAAAAGACAGATTAAATAAAACATCATAATCCAGAGGATCAGGGGGAATATGCAAATTCATTGCAGTGACTCATTTGTTATCCAGTAGCTCTAACTACAATTGTTTAAAACGAGGATTCCAACTTTACAGACACTGGTTCATCCTCACATTTTCCTAAGTTATATGTGAAATTCCAATGTCTGAGCCCCGACCTTCTCGCTGACATCTTATCATAAAACATCCTGTCATTTCTGAAGGTCTGATGAAAAGGTTCTTTGTGTCAGTGATCAGCGCTCCTCCCACAGACATCCTTCCGTGTCAACATAAGCAACCCGATTACAACACCAGCCACCAACAATCCACACTGTCACCACTTGCCAATTAAATCCACCAAAACAGCCCAGCTAATGCAGCGTTAATAACTAAGTCATGTTCAGTTTTCTGCACTTACACGGACATTGACAGACGTTGGCAAATATGAGTCAATAAACGGAAGAAAAAGTTTGACTGCATGAATCATGCTGCAGCTGCCAAACAGACCATTTTTTTATTTTTTAAAAATGGGTGTAGTTCTCTACATTGTGATGCAGCAAATGAGGCTATAAAAGCTGCTGTAAACCCATTACCATCACACAGGCAGCCAGAAAGCAATTTATCTTCAACGCCCCCATAAATCACAACTTGTGTGATTATGTGTGAGATAATCAATGGATCCATAGAACCCAAGCATCTCAGTTTGAGTTCACTGCTGCCATGGTAACCACGCCAAGACACCTCCAGTCGAGCTGACCTCTGCTTTCAAACTTCTGTGTAAAAGTAGTTGGAAATACCGCACATGAAAGTACACAGCAAGCATCTGCCAAGAAAAAGAGGCGAGTAGACGGACTACAGTCTTCCCGTCCCCCCATAACACAACCCTGTCTCTTAAAAACGTCATTCCTGTGAGAAAACTGCATGAATGAAACTGCATTCTCAAATATGCAAGATTGGAGATGCACAGTTTGACAGGGTTAATGTGATTTAAATCAAAACTACACTTAAATTCTGGAGTTAACATTGTGAAACAGTCTTAGTTTGGTTGGGTTTAGGCAACAAAACTACTTGGTTAAGTTTAGTAAAACTTCATGGTTTGGGTAATGCTGGGTATGTTTGTTATATAAATATCTCCGCTCTAATAAGTTTTCTTGACATAATCTCTTACACAATTGCAGTTAAAGAGACCAGGCAGCACCACATCCCTCTAAATACTGTCTTAACAAATCACTAATGAGTCCTGACAGGTTTTTTTGTATCCCGTTACCAACAAATTACTCAACAGACCATATATTTTCATTTTGCAGACTCATGACCTAAATGTTGTTTCTACTAGAGATTGTCAAGATCAAATATTTTCCAAACTTGCTCAGCCGGCTTTGGTGTAATTAGACGAAAAGTTTCTGCGGGAGCTTAAAGTCATTTTTACAAAGCAAATAACCATAATCTGCTTCACAGGCTGCACCAACAGGCTGATGTGTACAAGCCGTCGCCTGATGACTGAAATAACCAACATACTCTTGCGAAAGAGACTGGTAGGTTGTTTGACAACAAAGATTGCGTGCCTAACACTCCCTCTGCCCACATTCAAAATAGACAGTCTGTGTGTTGATGCCACTTCTTATCGTTTTGCATCTCCTCCTCTTTTTCCCCTTGAATCACTCTTGACATTGCGGCTTCTTTTATTAAGCGGTTGGGATGACACCTGGTCCAAATTAAATTGCACTAAAATACAATGAGTGTGCACATTTTCACAATGGGAAGTCACAGTGGGATTCAAACCCCTGACCCTGGGTCAGTGCCATCGCCGCTGAGCAACAAAGGCCCGCGTTGAACGTATACATTTCACAGATGGAGAACGAGGAAGCAGCTGCCCAGCGCCTTTCAAAGAGACGCTCGGCATAGTTCTTACTTGTGGCATGACTGGCTGCACATGACATCATCGCACAGCCATGTTTCCCTGTGTATTGCTATTAGGAAAGCATTGTTGTCTGCCGAGAGGAGTGTGATGCCTCAAGCCTTTAACATAATAGAGGCACTGAGATGGTGAGTGGAGGAATGAATGACGGACTGAACCCTGAATTAACTCTGAAATGTTAATAGCTCTGAATTATGTTCAAGCACTCTTGTATTGTCACAACTGTTCAGCATGAAATCTGATTTGGCTTTGCATGCGGTGCAATATGATATGATCAAAAGGCAATGAAAGCTTCACATAAGCATTCAGACTACCTCCAAACATCTTGAAGAAATTTTATTGGACCATATATTACAGTTAAACCTTAAGCTCAGCTGTTATTATGCATATCTTGTTCTACCAACAAAATAATAGATCAGGAATGACAAAGGAACGAATCAAGGATCCATACAATATTACAGTTAAAAGCTATAATAATAATACTTTTAGATATATGGCTGACCTGATGTATCACACTTAAGCCTTTTAATGATCATGAAGCGTCTATCATTTGGAGTCAAAAGCCACCCTGAGACATTTTCTGAGACTGCTCCACTCCCTCACATGAGGTCATAAATTTAAAGGTGTTTCACGGACGAGGAGGAGAGAGGTAAATCACTCCTGGACACCTTAGCCTTGGATCATTCCCAACATCTCACATTTCTGAAGTATTCTCAGGGCAGAGGTCATGAAAACAAAAACTGTGGGAAGACGAACCAGTCAAGTGATTATTGTGCAATAACTCAGTGTTCAACCTAATGCCAAAATACACACTTACAAACAGTATCTGTACTCCACCATCACATTAACGGAGAGATTCAACCCACAGACATAGCTCAGCCCGAGACAAAGACAATTTCAGGTCCAACACGTACAAGATTTAAAAAGGAGTCTCAAACCTGGACTGAAGACCAGGGCCAGACTCATGAGCTATTGCACTGGTATAATAACTTTCAAAGATCTCCAATTCTTTAGACTTAAAAACAATCCTGGTGTTTTCAAACTAGAAGCAGTTTTTAAAAGTCCCCATCATAGGGGTTCAAAACGCCGGCGTATGGTAGATGCTTGATGCTAGACAAAAACCTGTTAGTGAGGATGTATTCAAAGTACAGCAACCTCAAGAGTGAGTGACTCATTCTGCTACTTTAAACTCTCACTAGCTGGCCGACACTTCCTTAATAAGATCAGGATCAGTGCTCCTTTAACTTGTAGACCCCCTGAGGAGTAAGAACAGCAGGTCCATATGTACACATGCATGTGTCATAAACAAATATCCCTGAAAAAACCCTACATATATTCTGTCAAGCTGCACTTGTTCACTGCACAGCCTAGAGAGCAGCACCAGAAAGTGTATTTTCTAGGTGTGTGTGCCACTAAAAACCACATAAATTAAGGTGAAAGAAAAGTTAATCCCTTCCTTCCCCCGCCTATAGAGTACTGTATCTTCTGCAGAGTCACCCATCTGCCATAGCACTACATTTCACTCTGGCAGCCCTACAGGTTGAGCGTGTAGATCATTTTTTGGCAGAGCACCAACATCAACAATATTCGAGGAGGAACACCAAATAGGGTGTGGGGAAGAGTGATTCATATGGACAAGAGCAATGGTCAACACAATGGTGAATATTAAAGAAGTAAAAGAACCAAATATTCTGGACCTCTGTTAATGATTACCGTTTTCTTCAATGCACTCTTCTTAAGTCTGACTCACAACAAAAAGCCGCCATAAAAAGACACAACAAAAGGCAGCACGAGTGCCATTGAAGGACAAATGGGATACAAACAAGAAAAGCCTACAGAGCCACAATTGAGGGTTGACTCTCCAAACTCAGCCTCATAACCCTGAGATAACTTATGTAAATATATCTCAGTCACTGTCAATGACAGGGCAAATGACTTGGCCAAAGCCTGACAAAGCCTGTGCGTCTTATAAATCCTTGATGTGGATAAAACAACAGCGTTGCGATGCAAAGATCAGGGCAGTGTGCCCCTCCCCGTGTCCTGCAGTCCTCAGACTTTGTTTAAACCAAGAGATCAGACACCCTTAATCTCCATTGTCCCGTCCTGGGTAGACGGCAGGGTCCTATCGTGGCCCACTTTAACAAGCAGGGCCATCTGCAGAGTCACAGATGGTCCCAGCAAAGTCTCACAGGTTCCCACATTTAGATAGAGGGTTAACCTGATATGAGCTGGTTTACTCAAATGAAAAATACACACACACACACACACAC
>CAFUXE010000329.1:548359-615588 GCA_903364295.1 Serranus cabrilla
CGTCGTAATCCGCCTTGGTATGCAGTTTATTATGTTTTTAAGTCTTGAATAACACAGCAGCTATTTTTCACACCGTATCTACACCTACATCACAGCTCTCCATCTACAACCTCGATCTCTGAAACATGCTGCATATGCTTTTGATTACAATGTGTTATTCTCTTCTGTCAGAATGAGGTAGTCTTTGATCCACCTCTACGCACTCCCTGTAGCACTGCACCTCTTTTCAAAATAAAACACTGCTTAGTACAGCTCCCCCACCTCAAGGTACACCCTTTCCAAACTAACGAGAAGGTTCACTGGGTATACAAAAGAAACCGACACCTTTATGACAGCAATGAATAGACATCATCAAGGTGATAAATGGGGCGTTTCTGTCACAAGCTGGTGCCACCGTGGCATTTAGTTTGAGAGTGAACAAACAGAGGGGCAGTAAAACACAGAATGAGACTTTAAGGACACATGTAGTGAAAGAATTCAAATCAATGGCCGTCCATGTGTCCTGCCAAATGGGTTCAAGCGGGACATTTCTTCCTTTAGACAAAGTGCTGCCGAGGTAACTGTCCAAACATTAAGTGAATGGAGAGACTTCCTACTGACAGCCTCATTCAAACAGGTCCCGTGACCGACATCTCTGCTACTGATTGGCTGATGGATGACGCTGCCGGGCGCTATCCCAGCATGGGAGCGGTGACCTTGACCTAACGTTAAGGTGAAGACCGGGAGACTGCTAGCTCTGATGGGCGAGTGCGGCCTGGCTTTGTGTCCCTCAATGGAGAGGTAATGAGTCACACAAAACTTCCCAGCAGCCAGCCAGCTGGCATGCAGCTCGCCTGCACAAAGAGATCTGCGAGGGTAGGCCTTCGCCCCAACGCCGGTCTGTTTCAGCATGGCAGCCATTCAAGCCCGGCTTTCCATTTTATTTGCACAAGTGCTTTTATGTCTGGATCTCAGTCAGACGTGTCTCTCTCTCTCTCTCTGGATCTCTTTTCGAGAGGGATCGTCTGACTTACCTTCACTTTGCTCCCATTTACCGGTTGGTGGAGACTCTGAGGAGTGATGTCGGCTTTTGATTTAGCCCGTCCTGTTTATGCTAAGACAAACCTTGGGTGTCTGAACCACAAATTGGCAGCACTAAGCACAAGTTTGGGTGTACTGCGGACATACTGTGAGGCTACTGGTCAAGCCACATTTGGTAGTCCAAGCAGAACTGTCACATAGGGTGTGAGAGGTGTGTGACCACACAGGGCCTCGCACCTCTAGGGGCCTCGCGCCTGGCCTGTAATTTCTAATCTTTTATGACTGGATTTACTTGACCCAAACATGCAAGGGCGTTTATGTGTTTTATACTGCAGAACTGATATATTGATATATCTATAACCCTTTTTATGAGGTTATGGTTGGGACTCATAGCCTCGTTTCCAACTTATCTTTTAGCAAAAGTAGCAGTTCATGTTTTATCCTTGAAGCACAATGATGTGCAAACAAAAGGAAATGTGCATGTGTTTATTTTGCAGCAGGTTCCCACATTATAAAACATATCAGGTTTAATCAGCCATTGGACTATTTAATCAAATTTTCTGTGAAATAAAATGTCTCTTAATCATACATTCAATAGTAAAAAAAAGTGCCAAAGTTATAGAAAAAAACAGATCTAGAATCAGATTTTCAACCCAAGGCTGTGAAAATATCCTATAATATGTTCCTATGACCTTTTTCTCTCTGCCATGGTATCCAAATAGGTATTAAGTACCAATTTTTAATACTATATTATAAAAAATACTTAATACTGTATTGTATTAGTTTACATTTCTGGTATTGTGACAACCTTAGCAGCAATAAAAGTACCAGGCACAATCAGTAAAGTAGAAATCAGGCTCAAACTTGCTGAGCTCCTCAGAATCACATTGGGCTTAATGAGACCTCAGTGTTTTTAGTGGGTAATGGGCCAAATAATTTCTATTTAAAGAGGTATAAAACAATTCTTGTAAAACACAAGCCTCACACTGTATGGGATTATTTTGGGATGTTAGGCTGAGAGTTGGAAAGAAAACGCATTTCTCAAAAATATCGCACTTTCCCACACAAGGAAAAAGTTACACACACTGAAACACACAAACAAATCCTGATGTCTGGTTACAGTTTAGCAGTATTTCTGGGCGTACTCCTGCAGGAGGAGAAAGCCGAAATGAAAGTCCATGTTTCTAATGAAAGACACCTTCCACAGTGCTGTGGGCTACGGGCTGGCGGCCAACAGATGGGCCTTATCAACTGGTAACAACACAGCAGCACCTTCAGGTACTCCACCCCCCTCATGCACCGCTTCCTGCTACCACAGACAGAGCCTGAGGGAGGGAGGACTCTCTTCAGATAAACTGATGTGAACAATCCACAGCGGGCTGACCGTCCATTAGCTCTGTGATGCAACAGCAGCCAACAGCCCTCGCATTTCCCATAAATGACTCGTCATCAAAGCTATTTCCAGGAACTATTTCTCCAGGGTCTGTCAGCGAAAACAAGTAAAAAACCACAAGTGCACTCACTAAATCTGTACATCTTGTTTAAACCAAATACATATCAAAATGTTATTACAAATACTGAGGCTCCTTTACAAAAGTGCACATTTGTAAAGGGAAACTAGACTGCTTTCCACAAGGTCAAGTTTCACATGAAAACAGAACGACGTCAACAGCTGTAATGACCACTGGCATCACTGTTATACACCTTGCATGGTGGCATCAAAGGATTATTCAAATTCTGATTCCCATTTGAAGTCCCCTTTGTTCTTTTTGGCTGCGTTGGGACCTTGAATACCAAAGATGTTGATCCCTGGTTTTTCCTGTCGCCCACAGCATTCATAACTTTACCAAAATAACTGAGGAGGAAAAGCTTTCCAGGCAATGTTCTTCCCATCCCATGCTTCAGATTCAGTACATCCCCTTTGCTCTGAGTCCCTTCATTGTGATCAGTTTATCCTCCACAGAATACAAAACATTTCTCAAAGTATGCCAGTTATTTTTTTCACATTATTGCTGTTCTTTTAGTGAGAGTGGAAAACCAGAAGTTACAGCAAATTTGATTTATCTAACATTGTATGACTAAAAATGAAGCACAAACTCTTACAGTAAGTTACTCTGTGGTGGCTCACTGCCTGATGCAGAGCGGCTGCCAAGGCAGACTGGGCAACTCATCACAAAAGCCCAACAGCAGCTATGATGGAGGATATAAAACTGGGTTAGTCCCAAATATTATTTCATTTTTCTTCCAGTCTCTGCCACCTAACAAGTTTAGTGTTGGCATACTGATCACACCCCAGTGTCTATAAAATGACGTCTGCATATGAATTTGGAACCTGCAGGGATTGGGGCATCATTCTTGACTTGGTAATGTTCTGGTTTCCGTTTGTAGTCCGAATAGTATTGACCAACTGAATTTGAATGAATGCATATAAACAGCCTGGGAGAAGAGCAAAAGAGGCAGAATGTGATGGCAGAATCTCCATTGTAATTTAGCTTTTTATTGGCTAGTTCTTCATCTGCATTCATACTTCATACAAACAATCCGGTTGTAGATGTCGTCTCTCAACTCCAACTCAATTTTCATGTCTCAAGTTACTAACTGGACTGTAAACAATGATGTGTAAGAGGAAGTCTTGCCCCAAGTTATCCATCATCCGGATATCCGCTGGCTTCACCGGAAGCCCAGAATCAGGCTGATTCAATGAGTCAATGATTTCCAAGACTGATCATACATTAAAGTTAGAGACTTCTCCACATCACTAAGAAAATGGATTTTATCCCAACATGACTATTAATGAACCATGTTATTTCTCTGCTTCTCAAGTGAGCAGCAAACGTGGTGGTTACGGTAGATTTACACTACCGTTTCACAGACAGGCAGGTGGAGTCGGAGGATTTAACCGATTCTGTACCTTCATTGTGGAAAAGCAACAATGCAGCGTCTCATTCAATTGAATGTTTGCAGTACTCAGATGTCATGGGAAGTTCCCTCTAAGTCACAATTCCCCAGTGAGCTCTGAGAGTGCAACTTTTAGATTGGTAACTGGATCTATCTTTGGGTGAGTGACAATCCTTTCCTTGGAAACATGTGGGAAAGATTGATGGTAAGCTAGGATTTCCTGTTTTCTCATAATTAAATATCTAATGGTACGAGCTGTGTGCCGCAGACTCAGTAACAATGGCTGTAATAAAAAGCAAAAGGATTTACTTGGAAATCAAATGACCCCTGATACTGATTCAGACTGAGCCAGGGGACGTTTAATTACTCTTCTGACTGCTGTGAAGTTTGGCAGAGAACAGTGAGCTCAGTTCTTCTTCTTACACATTAAGCACTCTCATTTACAAAAACTCACAGTGTGCAGTTAATTATACATTACAACTTAGAAACTGTATCAAATATTAACCCTGTGAATTTACTCAAGAGTACAAGGCATCAGTTCTAGGCTGATTGGTGGTCAGTAATGTTTAATTCAGCTAACTGAAAAGCAGAACATAATGGAGAGCAGGTCATCCATTTTTATAGCACAGCACTTTTTTGCTGCTATAGCAGGATGGTCCCTCCCCAGTGGGGCTGCTAGGAGCAGGACTGGCTGAGTCTCAAAATAAGAAACTGGGATACAGAGATGAGTGAGAGCAGGAGAGAGAGAGAGAGAGACTGAGACCCAGAAGCTCAGAGAAAGCAGTCAGAGGAGGAGAACAAAGTATACAAAATGCCTGAGGGACCGGGCAGGCACAGAAATTACTGGCAAGAATAAAAGATGAATCCGGATGGCGAGAGAGCATCCCAGAGGAGGAGGGTATAAAGGAGGGAGGAACAAAAGCCAGTGCAGGAGGGTAAACTTGCGCGTGCTTCATAGCACAATGAGCCGTGCGGAGGAGAGTCGTCCTCTCACGTTGACCTGTCCGTGAAAGCCTGTGTGGAGGCCTCAGGTCATTCTCAGAGCTGGATTGGTGTTATCTGGAGCATTAAAATCATGCACATATGGCATGAATTCCTCAATAAGAAAAAATGTAAAAGTATATTTTCTTATCTGCTAATAAATTATTTAAACTAGGTGAGATTGGCATTTTCTCTAATGGAGGTCTAGCCTTGGGAAGATAGAAGTTAGAAAAAGAAACACTTTGCGTCAAAAGGGATGCTGTTCAGTCATGGGAAGGTTCGAAATGACGAGAAGCAGAGCACCTAAACCTCCGTATCCAGGTCAGTGACGCTTGTTCACAAACACTCCACCAGCCTGATACAGGGTGCCCTCCACTGCCTGCATTAAAGTGTAAATCAGTGTGACAAGTGAGAGCCCACAGGATGGTACAAACACAGCAGGAAGCAGATAAGACTATGAAGAGGCTGTCTGGCCTGAGGATGGCTTATTTCACCAGTCCGCCATGTCATGAACAAGACAGAAAATATAAATGGCAAAGGATGCTTTAAGACTTCATCGATAGTAAAGTCTGTGTGAGTGGAAGTGGAGTTTAATTGCCATTTAAGTTAAGAGGGAAGGAGACGGATGACAACACATTAAAATCTTGAAAAATAAGAGTTAGATAACAACTTCAATACCACTTTCATCAATGCATCAATCTTAGTTGGAAGTTCCAACAGTGTCCAGAGAATCAGGTCTAGCTTTATCCGGAGTTCACAAATATAACGCATCAAAGAAAATTGTCTGTGCCCTGACGAAAACATGCCGCAAAAGTATGCTGTGGAAATCAGAGTGTTTTGTTTATGTAGCCAGTTTATGATTTGGCCATAAACAGCCAAGTCTCCTGCTGTGCTTCAATCATGGCTTCGGCCCTATATACCCACAGAAGTTCCCAAATCTCATTGTTTCTCCAGTTAGACATTTTCTTTGCTTGGTGTAAATGATCCTTCTTCTTCTTCACCCTGAGATGTTTGTATTCATTGTGCCGTTCACATGACACATAGGCTGAATTTAGATTTAGGATGAGATTAACTCAACCAAATTTGAAAAAAAAACCTGAAACCAGAAGTTTTACGTGAGAGGATAGTTGTCTCAGTGTAACCCCAAGAGCCCAGCATTTACACACACCCTCATATCCACAGGTGCTTTTTTTTTACATCACTGGTGTGATGGTAGGATGATGGATGAAAAGCCTCTTTCAGCTTTAGAGACTCAACCTGCTGATCCACTGGCTCGTATACAGAGGCGAGGTGAGGGGAGTTCACATTCCAGCTCAATCCCAGTCTAAACACCTGCATGGCAGACTACAGATTCACATGTGCTTCCTTCCTGTTAAAATAGCAAGTCTTTTTAACTCACATTTTGCCCACCACTTTGTTTGTCTTAATGTCAGATGAGAATATTTCCATTATAAAAGCATGGGAGGATTGACTTAATATATGTTTTTTTACTGCTGTGATTCACTCTCTTGTCTCAGATCCTTTATCTCTCACTTCCTTCTAATCTCCCTCACCGGATAACGAGTCACACTTCACGTGGAGTAAGGGGAGGAGAGTTCAGAGGAATTTTACTTGACTTTTTATAGTCTCTTTCTGCAAAGATCCTGTGTGTCCTAACATTTCTGTAGGAATAAATCCATTGCATAATATTTAAGTCTGTCTTTGTGATAGTGGTTAGATGGGGGGAGGGGCTGTGGAGGAGCACAAAGCAGAGCAGGAGATCATATCATTGAGTTGGAGGAGGAAATCTACGCAGGTGGCCTGAAATGCTCCTGGCTAGTGGCAGCAAGACAAAGACCAGCCGACAAAAGTTTTATAGCCCTCTGAGCTGTCAATATTTCTCCAGGTTGCCACGGAAAAGAATGTGGTGAGGTGTTGTAAACTGCATGCTACAGCGAACTTAGTTTAACTTGACTTCAGACGTGTATTTATTTGATCTTTGGGCCAAATCTTGTAGTCTCAGCTACAGTATTAAGACAGCTACATGTGGGCTGAGCAGATGTCGTAGAGCCAAGAACAGAATATCTCTCTTCAATAAATAGAGGTGAAGTTACATCAATCTTTATTCTGAAATTACAAGTAGTACTAGTGATAAATTGTTTTTGGTACAAGAAGTAGCAAGTGCCAAGAAAAGTATGAGGTAAAAAGTTGTTTATGTGTAATTAAAGTGTTAAGTGCTTCAAAAAGTAAAAGCATATTTGTGGTTGCAGCTCAATGGGTGATATAAAAGAAATTATATTCATATTCAGGTCCATACTTTTGGGATTTCTAACAGAATATATATATATAGTGTAGTTATGACATCACAGCCTTAATGAAGTTTAGAGACTTTCACGTGATTCTTATAGCACCTTGACCTGGTTTATAATCAAACTAGGGGGGCACTTGGAGAGCACAATCTCTGCCAAGGCATGCCCTGACACGCAATGTTAACTTTCCAAATTAAAGGGATTTCTTGTGAATTTTCCCAGTTGGAAACTATTTTCCTGTTATTCAGACTCTACTTGAATACAGCACAAATACCATTACTCACAATGTTAACAAAAGTGAAGATTAGATTGTGCGATTGGGATCCACTCCAACATTCTTCCCTGGCCCATGCTACGTCTTTCCTCCAAGTGTCATGAAAATCTGGTTAGTAGTTTTTCTGTAATCCTGCTGACAGTCTCACTTTTACCTTTTTGATATGGGCCCTTTAAAACCATTGGAGGAAACAGACGATAAACATCCCAAACTAGCCATGGAGCTGTTCATGGCTCAGTTCCTTCTCCAGCCATGAGTGACAACCTGGGCGGAAGACTTTGTTTAAGTTATTGAGTTGACTTTGACAGTTTAATAATCCGTAGCTCTGGACTGGGTTTTGCCGGTTCGCTGACCTGTGGCTATTCAGCATCATGTCAAACATTAAATCCACTCTAATTGGCCGGTCAAGTCTTTAGAGGACAAGTGATAAGCAAGATGGAGGCGGCTGTGTTTGCTCTTTTGTGTTTTGAAGGGGTGTGTAGTGGGGGGTTTGGAGGTCAGGAGCCTTTTGAGGTCAGGGGGTAAATGACTTAGCCCCCCACCTCTTCTTCAGGACAGGCTTGAATTGTCCTGCTGGAGCCACAGAACTCCATAAAGAATAATGACTGCTGGGGAATTTATTTAATAAGTGTTTGTGTGTGTATTAGAGACACATACACACCTCAGGGCGAGGAGATAGCTTATCATGGTCCCCAATTCTGCAGAAAAAAAAACAATTGACTCTCACCAACAACAAACTAAAGCTTAACTTCTTCTGGAGAAACCTGACGTTACCAAAACAGGAATCTTTCACACATTCCAATGCAGAGGCCCTAAACACACTTAATATAAATGTCTGTATACCTGAAAATATACAGAAGACCAGCAGAGGGTGGGTGTATAGACGGCCACACTCAGAAGCACTTGCTCCATGGAGGGTCCCACCACAGGAATGTAAAGTATAATCACTCACACATTCCCCTCAAGCAAACCAATGAAAACCCTTAACCTTAATTTTAACAAAACGTTGCCTTTCATAAACAAACACAGCCTCGACCCCAAACTCCAGGTTCTCCCCCATCTCCCCTAATCACACCAGCCACCCAGGCCAATTTAGGGAGCATGTGTGGGGTGCAAGGTCCCAGAAGTGCAAGCGAGCACTGTGGTTTCCTGGTCACTGGCTTTTTGGAATGCTTGACTTGACAGAACAGCTCAGCGGAAACCACTTCAATCACAGGCCGAGCAATCCATGGGGGCTGAGGTGCGGAGACGCACACAGAGGTAATGGAGTGGGGAAACCTTCAGCTTCAGACCGCATTTCTCATTTCAATGTTAAACCACTTTGGCGTAAAAATAATTTGCTGACAATAATGTGTTTATACCATAATATCAGGTTCCAGTGCAGAATACTGAACAAAGCCATCGGTTTGTTCATAGTTTGGTGCTTTTTTCACATTCTGGTCCCAAAACTGCAAAGTCAGAGTGCTGGATATAACCTGCCAGGAAGTGGAAATAAATGAGTGTATAGATAGAGTGGCTGACAGCTGAATGAAAACAACAGGGCATAGCATCATGGCTGTCTAGGCCTTCTCAGTGTCTGTCTGGGAAGGAGCAGGAATAACTGAACAAGTCTTTGAAACGAGCTCTATAATTAGCAGGGGTACTATATCAACGGCAGGTTGTCTGGACCTGCAGAAATATGCTTACACTTGTGATAATGACAGAGAAAAGAGGAGCTGAGGCTCTGGATCCTGTTCTAAAATGTGATCCAAGATTCACTCATGTGATTCTTTTCTTTGTGTGAATGACTTAAAGTCTTTGTTCACTTTATGGAAAGAGATTATAGCTGGTGCCATTAAGTTCTTTCCACATCTGTTCCCATCAAATATATT
The DNA here is from genome assembly GCA_903364295.1 of Serranus cabrilla. Taxonomy (NCBI): domain Eukaryota; kingdom Metazoa; phylum Chordata; class Actinopteri; order Perciformes; family Serranidae; genus Serranus; species Serranus cabrilla. Next base: position 557,692 of record CAFUXE010000329.1, read on the forward strand.
TAAAAGCACGATGTCATTTGGATAAAAAAGTACATTTATGACAGATACTGACGGGCAACGCTGATGCATGCGCAAAGGGGGATATGATGCCAGTGACAGGTGACCATATAAAATGCCTATACCTTGATTAAAATTAAGGCTTTCTCTCAGTTTTAAAATAGCTGAAAATATTTGGGATAATGTAAGCACACAGCTCAACAAAATATATAACATTGGTCTAGTCATGTTTAGGTATTTTAATGCAGAAAAAATACATATTTACTCTAACTTTTATTTAAAATGTAACTACAGAGGTCACAACAGATAAAATTGGATTTCACTCACTGACAAAATATTTTCATTCCTGCACTATCTGCAGCTCTATCCTGAACACTAACATCGATAGCTATTGACCTCGAATGGAGTGAGTATTGACTCGCTGTTGCACCATCACTTAGTAAATCAAAGTCCCAGTAATGGTGGGACTGGGTCAATGAAATGCAGAAGTGAAGGACTGTCAGCGGGTTAATGTGGTTTCCTGGTCTGAGCTGCTGGTCTAAGTGGAGTCTAAAGCAGCATAAATGATGTGCTACTGCCCGCCACAGAAACTCTCATCCCAGGCCATGAGGCTCGCAGAGCCGAAGTGGAAGTCGACTCTGGAGTGAAATCAAGAAACAGAGAGGGATGGCAACTGCAGAGCGTAAATACATGCTGCTCGATTTTACTCGAGGGGTTGTTTAAGCAAGCGGAAAAGTAGCACAGTGGAAAGCCTAAAGCACCTTTGAGCACGGCCGTGAGAATTGTAATTGCTGCAGGCTCTTGTCTTTTCTTAAATGTTACATAACATGTAGTATGTGTCACGCAGAGTTCTGAGTAAGCTGATCTCACTCAGGCTAAGTACACCTGACAATTACAAATGCACAACTAGAATTTTTAAGTAAACTTAATTAGTCAGTTGGTTAATACATGTTTAACCCTTTAACACCTAAGCCTCGAAATGTCCTCCTGGTATTTTGACTATAAAAGGGTCAGAAAATGTCCTGTGAGTACATACTTTTGCCCATTTTTCCAGAACACTTGGAACTTTCAATAACTGGCAGTTATTTACAATTGAATGCATATTTTAAGAGTGAAATACCAGTCTAAAATGAAGAACAACACAGAATTGAATTTGACAATTCAATTCAATTTAGCAACAATCACAAGCTCAACAGTCGGTGTTAAAGGGTTAATCTCGACATGTATGAGGGGAATTCTGCACACTGCAACATAAAAGCTTGTCTGAAAGATAAGATATTGATCCTGGCTGTTTGTATGCTGGATCATTTCCAAACATGATTATCTTAAATATGTACAAATGTGAAATAAAGCCTTATCACTTTCAACCTCATACTTTAAAGGCACAAGATGTCCGTGTAAGTCCACAGTTTGCAACATTAATGCATGATGGATTTAACTGGATACCGGTCTTGCACCCATAATGAGCAGAGGGAGCAGGACACAGTGCCAAAAATGCGAGGCATCTCACTTGTGCTGCTGTGTTTAAAGTTTCGTCTAAGTTTTACTGAGACTAATGCGTTCCTCTGTTTGGTATTGTGAGACAGTCCTGTAGGAAGAATGTGGTAAACTGCCAACCATGTGCTCTTGGACCAGAAAAGCCAGAGGGCCACTTGCCGTCACAAGTATTACAGCTCCCCCTCCACATTGAGCCAGTGTAACTTAAAACCCAGCAGAGTGCTCAAACATGCGACTGCACTACAGAGACCGGTCTGGCTGAGGAGCTCTGATGGTAGTCAAACGCAGACGCTGATGGGGTGTCACGGGAGAGCTGTCCAAACACAGAGCTGGGGGATACATGCCAGGCTACGTATGCCGAAGTGTGTTTGTGAGTGAAGGAGAGAAAGAGAATGGAGGAGTGTTCCACATGGATTGGTAATACCAAACAGAGACCACTTATTATTATTAATTTTCATCTTTACGGTAACATTTAAAGTGTGTACTGTTTGTCTGGCATCATTTAGTTGGATTCCACTGTATAAATAGCCACGTCAATCGATCACAGACAGTAGAAGCATCACTTAAGTGTCTATATATGGACCTGCTGGCACACTAAGTACCGTTCTTGCCCAACTGCTGTTGTTGATAGAGAATAAAAGGCTCGATAAGAGATGATGGAGCAGAAGTGAAAGAGAGATGCTGCACTTCTAGCAAGTAGTTTGACCTAAATGTGTCAGCACCACGCCAAGCATTTAAAAATATACCTGCATACAAACATTACCACAGAGGGAATTGGGAAACAGATATTACACAACAATGGTTCTTGTCTGATGCACCACCAGAAAAAAACAACAACTACCAAACAGCAGGGTGTCTTTCATCTGAGAGCACCTTTACCAGTGGGTCGATATCTGATAATCCAATATGGGGAATGAATCTGCAGCTGTGTCCTTCAGCGGTCGTCCCAGAGACAAGTCACAGCCACATCATAAAAGCCCACCCCCGCCCACTGAGCTCAGGGTGCCTTGAACTGCTCCATTTACACTAATTGTCATTCAGATGAGGGAGGGTTGTGTTGTTTAAGGCTGCCCCTGACACAAATTAATATGAAAAGCACAATTAAGAGTAATTAGGCTTTTCCAGGCAGAAGGGGGTTATCTGGGAACCTTGCACGCAAGACCTACTGTACAACATGCAGGGTGCAGGGATTTGATCATTTCATTTACTCCACCCAGGAGACGAGGGGTGACAGTATTATTACTGATTCCCAGAGTTGGGTCTATCAAAGTAGCTTCCCAGATCAGTTTACACAGAGTCTGGTTAGATACAGAGAGCTGGAGTCATAAATGATGTATGAGAAACTAGATACTGTGTCAGTTATAATCATCTATTAACACTATGTGCTGCATTCCAGCTCAGAGAGGAAATATGAAGTGATGGAGCCTCTTTAGATCAAGCTCAAACTGCCTTCAAGACAAAACAGAAAATCTCGTTGCCGGAGATATGTAGATATAACCAGGATCGTTCAGGAGCTTCACAGATATTTTTCAAACGGTCAGTTTATTGTGTCAAGAAAACTAGCCAGCAAATTTAGCCTCAAACAGAAGATACTAACACTGGTGGGGAGAAAAATCTCTGCAGACGTCTCCAAGTTTAAATCAGGTTTAAGAGAGGTCAGGTCTGTCTTTTGGTGGTGGCAGGCAGCAGATAAATACCTGCAGGCAACCCATTCACAGACCACAGGAAGCAGGGTCTGGGGGACATGCAAGGACTTGCTGAACCTAAACTTAAGCGGGGTAAATCCAGTGGGGTATGTCCAAGCTGGAGGAACTGTTCCGGGGCGGGCTAGATAACTCTGATGGTAGGAGAGGGGCGCATAGGTTTCCTAAGTGCTTCCTGGAGAGAGGGTTTATACATAAACACACACAGCCCAATATCACATCACCCCCCCTCCTCCAAGTCACTCAGGGGGACACACAGAGACTTTAAAAGAGCCAGGCGAGGGCCTCATGCTGTGTTATCAGGGTAATGAATTCTCACTGGTGAGCAAGCAAAGTTCAACACATGAAGCAGGATAGAGAAGAGCAGAGCACCGTGTTCAACTTGAAACACTTTAGCTCAGTGATACTCAACTTAGGTTGGCTTGTGCGCCAGATAGGGTGCCACATAGCCCACTATTGTTAATGTAAATAAGTTGCCATAAAAAAAGCCCCAAAAAAGAGATTATTTATAAAAAGAAACGAACAGGGGTCAGGACTAGATATTCTATTCATTCAGTCCCTGCAGGAGCAGTTTATTTTTATGAATCATTCCAACAGTTGGATGACTGCATGATGGAAGAGGTTCCTACTATGTGTCATGCTGTATTAATTAAACTCATAATAAAAACATTTAAAACTAAAATACAGCTGCAGCTATTAAATGAATTATCTGTCATACAGGCCTAGTAGGGCTGGGCAAAAAATCTATTTAATTTGTTGATATAATATTGTGGTTAAATCATGTATTATGATACCCTGATACACAATTATGTTGTCTAAATGGATAATAAGAAGCAAATACTAACTCAAAGTATGCATGCATTCATTGTTTCACTATAAATTCACTTAAAGGTGTTATGTTCATTTTGCACTAAAGTTTTCACTTATATTTAAAAATGTTTTACAATGGGTTATTTCATATTGGCTTTTTATTGATTAAATTGCCAGAAAAGATTCTATATCATGATATATATTGCATATTGTATATATATTGTTATCGAGATATGAAATTACTTATATCAGGGTGGAAAATTCGGGCCATATCACCCACCCCTAAGGCCTACTGTGCATCCATCCCTGTGCAAAGGTAAACTGAGCCAAATTAATAAATCAGTTAATCTAAAGGATGAGATAAGGACCTTTAAAATATGCTTCTTTTAATTTGATCTATATTTAATGCTTGTTTATTACCTGGCTCCTGACCTCCTATCATTTTGCAAAAATGGCCCCTGAGCAAAGCAAGCTGACTGTCCCTGCTTAAGCTAAATATATGTCAGTGTCCAGCAGAACTCATGCTTGCCACTTTTTCATAAAGGAATACGACAAAATAACAGCGAAACATATACAGGTAAACTGCCTCCCACCAGGACTTAATACAGTAACCTTTAAAGCCATAACCTGCATTGTCCGAGAGGAAAACCCTTCCTGTAGCGATGTAATAGGAAAGTCTCCACTAGCTGAGCTCGGACAGGCAGGCTGACACACGCCCCTCAGCGTGGGAAGAGATGAAAGCAGCAGCGCGTGTCTCTCAAGATGAACTAATAAGCTCATGTCCACAAAAACATATAAATGGTGACTAAATAAAAAAAGTCTGTGCTAAATAAACTGGCTTTCCGTGCGCTGGTTGTGATAAAAATATGACTTTATCGCGACTTTATCGTACTTTCATGTAGTTTTAAGCTAGTATGGTAAAGTTTCAGTAGTGACTTAACATTATGCAACTTGTGGTAAACTTAGCTAACTTTTTTTTTTTAGCTACGTCATTACTTTTGTAGGAAAACAGTCTGAGGTCAGTGGTGGAAAAGGATGCCTCCTCCTCGTGCCGTTTTCTTTCAGAGCAGCGCGCGCAGGACAGGCAGCCCCGATATGAAAGATAATAATAACTGGGAGTACTCACGCACTGCCTCCTGTTTGGGGTCCAGCTCGGAGCAGGTCTGCTGAAGTTGGTTAATCTTACTCTGCAGCCCCCTGACCCGCAGGTTGGTGGACGTGAGGTCGTTTTCCAGCTCCTGGAATATGGAGCAGGCATGTTTGGCCAGGTCCGACAGCTGCCGCAAGGTCCGAGACAGAGCCACATTACTGATGGAGACTAGATCCTCGAAAAGCAGACCCTCCTCGTTTGGGATGTGATGCCTGCACAGTAACTGAGGTTCCACGACTCGTTTGGCAAATGGCATGTTGGTGTGGACCGGGGAATATATCCAATAAAAGTGACCCAAGAGTGAGCAGAAAGCAGTTCTCTCCCCTCGACCCCTGATCCAGATTTTCTGAATTCAGCTGCTTCTGATGCCCCCCATCCTTTCATTTGTTAGAGAGGACTGTTGTGCTCCTGGCTGCTGCGCCGGGTCATCTGCTGCCCCTAATGCTAGTGTGTTTTTCACTGCTCCAAAGTAGAGGTGGTTTTTAAAAAAGGCGGGAGCAAAACCTGGAGCGGAGTGCCCGGATTTACTGGATCAGGATCCCTCGCTGCTGAGCTGCCGTGTTGGCTTCACAGCCCCCAGGATATTTGTGTCCTCAAACACTTTCAGAACGCACACAGTGGTGAAACGTAACTCAGTACATTTACTCACTGTACTTAGGTACAATTTTGAGGTACTTGTACTTTCCTTCAATATTTCTTTTGTATGCTACTGCTCTACATTTTAGTTTGTGTTAAATTAAAACCACATATCAAGCATCTAATCACCAACCCATACAAAATCCTCATTGATTTTGAGAGAATAGATCCATGGGTGCTAAAATGATAACTTACTTATGGGTTTAAGAACTCATCATCTACAGCATGCTTGCAGAATGTTTCTTTTGTTGCTTTGTTTCATTTGTTTTACATTTAATTTTTGTACATGCTGTAGAATTGCCGTCATATCTGAAGCCGCAGTACATTTCTCCTAATGGAAATGTTTTTGGACATTGTCCTGTGCTATCCCTTGTTGGCCAACATAAAAACACACATGAAGAAACGACTGGTTCCAGCCTCCAGTTGAGCTCCAAATGTAAATACTTGCTGGTTTCCTTAGTCTTCTATAATGACAATCTCAATGTCTTTGGGGTTTGGACTGCTGGTCAGACAAAAACAAGACACTTCAATATATAATCTTCTGTACTGGGTAACTGTGATGGACATATTTTTAAAAAAAAAACGTTTTCACTTTTAAATACCAAACTAATCATTGATTAATCAAAACATAACAAGCAGGTTTATTGAAATTTTAACATAAAGACATAAACATTATGAAATGTATCCTAGACAAGAAGCACACTGCCTTTGTTATTTACGCGGTGGTGGTTTGGCTGAATTATGGCTGAATTGTAGGTAAAAATCTGAGGGGGACGAACAGCTACTCATGTCCACCTCTCTCTGCCTCACATGAAAAATCTCACACTTGGATTATGTTATGTGTTCCCTCAACACCAAGCAAGGGGAGGTCAAGGATCACGCTGCTTCTGCTATTTACACTATGGTGGTTTGGCTGAATTGTAAGCGACAGACAGCTACTCATGTCCGCCTCTTTCTGCCTCGCACGAAAAAAGTTGGATTGTTTTATGTGTTCCTTCAACACCAAGCAAGGGGAGGTCAAAAAGTTCAGACAAAAGGAGACAGGGTATCTGGCTGAGCATTCTCCTCAAAAGTTGCAGTTAAGTAAGTGTTTTTGACAAAGATTCAATGAGGATTAAAATTATTATGAGGTGCTAGCTTTTATGTGATTTTTGTAACTTGTAGGATATAGAATTTTTCTTCTTTTATTCCTAATTTAGGATGAAATAATGGATTCTGATTTTACTTTCTAATTTCCCTGTCTAGGTTAATCTTTGCCTTTAACCTCTGTATGCAGACCTGACAGCCTGGGCTGAGCTTCATTCACATTTGCTGAATGAGTGTTTAACTAAATCCCACCAGCTGACAGGGCCAGAATCGGCAGAGGTGACAGCCTAAAAGCCCTTCCTGTGGCCTAACTAATGTCCACACCAGAAGTGCAACCTTTGCAAAGCCCAGGGCCCGGGACAAAGGGGAGACGAGAGAAACGGTGTATGCCGTCATCTTTGAGCAATGGTGCTGCAACAAAGGGGCTAACTTGAACAGACAAAAGCTGGTAATCTTTGTTGTGAGAAGGGTCAGCTTTAACTTTAAGCCACCGGGGGTGATACAAGTTTTTGAGAAGCCATTGTACATATACAGTGTATTGACGCTGAACTTGAAAAAGAACATGCCTTTCATTAAATGAATGCTTTATTTCAGTAAACATTAGATCAATACAATGACATCTACCAAAGTCTGTCACTGAGATCGCCTAATGTGGCCGTCTCCAGCTAGATAAATCATAAGTAATAATGTAGATAGTAATAATCCAGTTGCTGAGTTTGAGTGAGATAGCTAGATGCCAATTAAATCAAACAGGCGTATACTTAAGAGGCAACACATGGCTGACACATATAGTTTCCTCATCACGTGCAGCTGTCATCTTGAAATGCAAACCAAACACTTTTAAGTGGTATTTATAGTTCAGGGAGAATGCCCCCCTGCTAAGCTGTCTGATTGAATGAATACACACACTCCTCTCCTGATGTATAAGATGAAATAAAACCTGCCACATGGGAGGAGATACTCGAGGTTGATGCAGCAGGTAATGACATGTCGGACTGTGCCAAGTATTGGTTATGGCACAGAGCAGCTACAAGCGCCTTGTTGTCGTCTGGCATCCTGTGTCTGTCTCCCACATTGAACCCACTCACTCCCGCTCATTCATTTTCTCAGATGTGGGAGCAACAAATAATTCCAGAACGCTTTAACACTGGCACATACACCGCTTAGCTCAGTTTTCTTTGGATTTAAAAATCTGATTCATTTTCATCTGTCTTAAAAAATGTCCTGTGATTTCAATCACCCACAAGGACTCCTTCAGTCATACTTGTCTTCGGTCCTCTGCATTTAGTCTTGAGAATACTTCACATCCTGAAAATGAGTTATATGCTGTGCTATTTCCAGGAAAAATGAGAAGCAAAATATATCAACCATGCAGACTGTAAGTAGACTGAGAGTCTACAGCCATGCTAGCAGCTCTGTGAGGCTGTAGGCTGCTAAAGCACAGCAGGGCTTTGAGCTAATTGTGAACATTAGCATACTAGCATGGTCATCATGACAATGCTAACATGCAAATGGAAAAGTTGCTGCACATGACTTTTACAACTAAATTCAGTCTGAGGTGAGATTGGCACGTCTGACGTCACAAGTAAAGATTACGTTACCTGAGCTGACAGCTAGCAGTGCTAGCCACGTTAACGCTGCTAACAGCACTAACATTGCTGACAAAGCAAAGTGTTAATGGGGGTTAGCATTTTTACAGTCTATGGTTAACACCCACTCACCAGGGCAACCTGCAGATAACACCATACTGCCACTGTGGGTCAGGACAGCTGCATTGTCAGCAATGCTAACAGCGCTGACAAAGCTATCAATCACAGTTCAATGTTTCATTACTATGATAAATGTCATGCGCCCCACTTTTCAGAGGGAGTCTTGTTTATTAAAAAGCAAATAGCATTCTAATATTTGTTAATTAGCTAGTTAGAATAATAGTAAGAGCATCGCAATTATTACATTTAGTCCTGAAGGGAATATGAATGAAACTGAATCATTAGGAGTTATCATCTGGGGACCAACTGCACAGAAGTTCATTGCAGTTATTGCATATTACAGTCTGAATAAAACTTGAAGTGATGGACTGTCCGACAGACCGACAGTAACATCACCTGACTCGTGCTGCTAGCAGGACTAGGTTGTTGATATAACATGTTAGTGAGTTGGAAAAATGTCTGTACTGATATCAAAGTCCTTGATCAAAAGTAGCTTCTTGGAGTGAGTGTGGATTTTGAATGTGACATGAATGAGAGAGAAGTGGGCCTATCAGTGAGTGAGGTGGCTAAATGAGAGCCAAGTGTGTCAGTGGATATTTTTGGACGCCAGTGGCGGAGGGTCTGGGAATACAGCCATCAGTGGCGATCTGCTTGACCCTTGGTTGTTATGTCTGTGTCGGAGAAAGCACAGCTGCTTGTGAGAGCCAGAGGGTTATGACTGCAGTCAGTTTGATCTCTTTTGCTCCTGTACCACTGATATGATTACAGCATTTGTATCATCTGTTTAATTTATCCTTCAGTCCTAAAATTGAGAAGAACTACATTCTTCTGGTATTTCACTACTGTTTGTTTCTTATTGCTCTCAGAAAACACGTAGTTTAATACATTTATAAAGACGTTTAGCAGGTTATTGACATTCACTGTTCAGAGCAACCCTATATTTCTACACAGTAGTAAAACTGTAAACAAATATTCTTTCATTTATTTGTAAAAAGAATAAATACAAACAATAAAAATAGACAACTTTATTGATTAGTTTTGATTATTGTCTTCAGCCCAGAGCTCAGTAGTTGTGCATGATTTAACATTAATTTACAGTCCAATGCTCACATCCTTTTAGCATGCAGTATCAAGCATGCCATCATGATTTCAACCAGTTCATTTTGTCCCATACATCCTGATTTTTCCTGATGGTAAATGGTCTAAAGCAAGCTGAAGCAGCACCACATCTTCTTTGCATAGATGAAGACAAAACCACATCCGACATTAGCTGGTTTGAAATCTATCTTGCAAAACATTAGAGGAATATTGTATGGAAGCCCATTTATGAAACAGTTTTTCAATTTGTTGAGAAAGTCACATTTTGAGATCCCTAGTCAATATTTACATTTTCTTAATTATTTTTAGATACCAGGTCATTAATTTGCATTAATACAAAGTCACTATTTTGAGAGTTTCTGATAATGCTGCAATACTAAGTCATTATTTTGAGAAAGGTCTGCTCATTATAGTAACTTACGGGATCTATTTTCTTTCAATCACAATAAAAATGATATGGGCTTCCATAATATTGTGCTCATTTCATTTTTTTCCTGGAATGATAACACTACTTTTTATAGGGTCTTGAAAATATTTTCTATCCAAACTTGCAATGCAGAAATAACTCTTCATAAGATAATAAACATACAGGGCTTAAAAAAGCAACAGTCAGATAGGGCTTACATTACAGATGGAGCAAATTCAAGTAAAATGTCCACATTTCATAGAAATCCAGAGTCAACATTCTTCAGTATCCTAATGGACTCCTGTGCCAGTGCTACAGTGTGACAATCAACAATCAAATCTTGTGCGCAGGCTGGAAATCTGTAGCTAAAACACTTTTTATCTAACGAGGCTATTTTTGAACAACGTTGCAAATGTGCATTTGTTTAACTTTAAGTGCAAAAAGTCATTAGATTCAGACACTAATCTGTAGCACCATTACTTGCTTTAGACCACATGTGGATGCACATAATGCACTGTATACAGACAATGAGAAAAACGGAGTAATTTAAGTACAATCTTTAACACAGAACATGTATCTGAGTCATGGCAATATGTCACGTGTATTTTAAGCAATGTCAGATTCATGACAGTAAATCAGAAGAGAAAAATAAGTTAGAATGTCACAATGGATAACAGGATATTTTACATGTGCATGTCATACAGTGATTTAAAAAAAATGCATGGTTTAATCCTGTAAAACGTCATTAAAAGTAACATTTGGATGTGGGGCCGGAGTCACAGAAATAAGAGTCACATCCCTGTTTATCCCCTTTACAACCCTTTTACATTTATTCTGTATGCATTACAACAACTTTCTGTATCTTGGCTCAAACATTCATGTTTTATAGAGACACTGATGTATTTCTGAACACAGGTAACACGGATCTAACCAGACTTCAGGCTCAGTCACGTCGAGGCCAGAGGCCGCAGGTGCTCCAGCTGGGACTCCAAGGTGACCCTCTCCTGGTGAACCACCTGCAGCCAACCACAAGAAAACATGACCTTTGATCACTGCACGCTGAACAAGAGACGCTCCCTCAGGCACTAATTACATTATTTATTTAGTCTGCCATTGTGATGATGGTCTAGAACAGGGTGAATCCCCTAAAGTGGTCCTTAATGTTCATGATACCCACAAATATGAAAGTTAATTTATTATCAGGGTTTTAAAGAGCTCTTAAAATTGTAATTCTCCTGAGGGTGGCACGAGAGGAAAGGTCCCCGGGTCAAACCAGCCGGCCATCTCACATGGAATGGATTATCGTGGGAATGCAGAATATGTACCGCGATGATATTTGATGTCTTGGCTCTGACCTTGTCACTCCCCAAAAGAAAGCAACAAGATCTGCACAGCAGGGAGTGGGGAAGAAAATACCAACCCCCCCAGCAAAAGGTGGTATGGCAGCAATTTAATACTGATGCTTTTATATGACCAACATGAGCTAATGAGACCATCATTGAAGAAACAGGCTTGTCCCGGGTCCGATTCACCGTGAAATCAGACGAAACGATTCGGCACGCAGACCAGAGGAGCATATGTTTACATTTTCCCAGGATAAGGCTGGCAGTGAGCAGTACGCTCACCAGGCAGCAAAAGGGGGCGTTTGTCTATTTGTTTCGTCTGCCATCGCAACTATGGTCTATAACAAAATTGTCTCCTAATGTTCATTACACCCCAAAACAGCATAAAAATATTATTCTATTCTCAGTGGGGACTCAATACCATGTCCTCACAGCTGATCACTACTACCCTGACTCTAGCTCCAAATGATATCACCAGCACATGATGGCAGTGCCTGTATTCAGCCCTCAGGTTGGGCGGCATCTTAGATGAATAGATGCCATTTTAGCACGACAGCAGCAAAAGAAAATGGAACGTCCTAATGAAAACAGTAAACAACCAAGAGACAAATAACCAAAGATTGATTAAAGGCAAAGTTCAACTTTAGGGAAAAAGTCATGGAAGAGCAGTTCCTTTCCATCCGCCCTCCTTTCTTTCCTCACACACCCTGTTGTAGTTGGATGCCTGAGCAGCCCAGGCTCTATTTTGAAGAAGACAGTTGTGAATGCCAATGGCTGTTTGGCATTTCAACAAGGCTTCAGTCTATATAAAGACACATATGCCTTTCTCTGCAAAATTCCACAGATGCTTTGAGGAACGAGCAGAATTGGAGCGGACGAATGACATCCTAGATTACCACGTACGAATGGAAGACGAATGCCATTATAAAAAAAAAAATTAAACATGCCTATTTTATGGCCCCATTTCATTCTTTAGTCGTTGTTGTATAAAATCTATAAAATCGCTGCATGTGAGCGTGAGGGGTTTCACTACTGGATCGTTTACGAGGAGAATGACAGGCATGCAGCATGTGTTCCAAATGTGATTGCGTGTGCCACAGGCAGATCTCCAATGCAAACAGCTAAGTCAGAGCCATTAGTTCAGCTATGAGTGATGGGTCAGGGAGCAGACAGTCGAGCTCGGAGCTTTTCACCACGCTGGACCAGCAGGAGCATTTGTTGTTGCACTCGGTTGAGAATGCATAGAATTCAATGCTCTCATGCTGGTGGTGAAAATGTAAAGTGTGTGTAAAGTCCTCGTCCTTTGATTGTTGTGTTAAGGATGCGTCATTTCAAAGTATCTTCTAAGAGCTGTGGAGCTGCTTTTCCCCATTTCACAGAGTCCCGGAGGAGGCGGAGGGCAGGGAATGTCCGAGAGTCACTGTGGCCAGCCGCTAATGCCTCCACACCCGCTCACATAGACAAACACACAGACTGCTGTGGTTGGATCCACAGTGTGCACAGAGACAGGAGATGGGCTGACCTTGAGTTGCTGTTGGAGTTCGCTGTTGAGGCGTGTCAACACTGCATTGGTTTCCTTGTTTTTACGGATCGCCATCTGGATCTCCCTCTTCTGTTTGGACATCAGCCTGAAAGAGAGTGATATCCACTTTCATCAGCTATTAAATTCATTTTTCTAGATAGATGGAATAGTTTGACATAACTGGCCTTGTTCAGAGCACAGCTCAAGAGAAAACATGAATAAACCTAACTCCTGAGCTGTCTCCCTTTCCTTCCCCTTGTGTTGAGTTAAAGTGAATAAACTCTGAAACAAAGGGTTGCTGCAGTTAAAGACATACTATGCAGGAATTGTCCCTTCATGAATGTGAACACAACATTCAAACTTGGCCCCTCCACTCACATTTTGGAACAAGCTTTTATGTCTGGTGTTTCGCCTCACTATATTCGAGTTCTTTCTGCAGCCTGTTCGCTATTTTTTAAGCTTTATGCCCAAATTGTGATACCCAGAAATGTCCCAAATCAGAGACAGGACCAAGTCATTGTTTTGAATGTAACAAGTAAAGGCTAATCCATACTCCTCTCTCCCAGGGCTGAGAGAGAACCAACTTCTTTGTTCTTGACGGATCATCTGGGCAGAACAATTTTTCTTGTGTGGTGTCTGAGAACTATTGTGCGATTGTTCAGAAATTTTAATTTGAATGGGACATGTGCTGCAGTGGGAGGACCCTATGAGGACCTCCCAGGAGTTCTGCACTTGAGTTTGTTGTGAAGCATGAAACGTCCTGGCCAAAACCAACCAAACTTTGAGTTTCAAGTATTAAACAAGTCATAATGAGTCTCCATCCAGTGTGCTCACATTTTAACAACAGAGTAATGGGTGTCCACTAACATTAGTGCTTTGTGGTTCTTTCCTGCAACTTGATTGGATGCTGTCGGATTGGTTCAAACAAAGTGGATCTGGGGAATTAAGTAAACCCAAATTTCAAACGTTGGACTAACTTCTGAGCAGGTTTGGTTGGGGTAGGAAACGGCATGGCAGGTGGAGGGACGGTGTCCAGGTTCTGGCTCTCTGGGTAGTATTTCCTGCGGACCGGCTTCTGTGGCGCCTGACTGTGAGGAACTCCAATCACGTCCTGAGAGAAAGATTTGGAAATAGACGTTAGCCTCAGCACTCCAACAGCGACACAAACACTCTCACAGGACTATGTTAGCAGCTCGGACCTGTTTTGAAGCACTGGCCAAGTCTTCAGTACTTCGACCAAATCGAGAGCGTGGACCCTGTTCCTCAGGTTTCATACTGCTCTCCTCCTGCAACACAGACAGACGGAAAAGTGAGTTCAATAATATTACACAAAAGACCTGAAAGGACATTGACCCCGTTAGCATTACAATAAAAAATATTCTCCTAGTGTTGATGTCATGACGAGGTGATATAACATGAGGGACCTGTTAAAGAGGCAGGATGAAATGTGACGGCCATGACCCTGAGCACATCAGCACAGTCCCTGATGTAGCGCTCTCCTGACGCGGCTTCCTGTCTGCCGCCATGATGGATTAACATGCTTTTATTGCATCTCCTTCAGCCATTATTCTCTTCTAGACATAACGCACAAAGTATCCCCACCTGCCTCCATTCAACAGAGAGGTTAACAGTGCAAAAATGTGAGGACATGAAGGTCAATTTCTTTATTTTAGCTCATAGCAAGATGAAGAAAGTTGAAGGAATTTCTCACCAGGCAGCACCCTCTGTACTTTCCTTTTAATACACCATTTCCCATCTGCTAATGTCGGATTTCGTGAATTTGATCTACTAATTTCTCCGGGCGGCCGTCTCCATTGCGGTGGCAGTTGAAATGCCGGGGCTTTCCTGATGGGTTAAACAGGCTAATTCCGCTGCTGTAAATTGTACCCAAGAAACCTAAAAGTCCATTTTCCTGAGCAACGCAACTGACATGCAGGCAGACACAAATAATGACTCTGAAATTCACTGCACCACTGGATGTGAAACACAACCACAGCATGGAAACATTTTAAAAGGTACTGTAGTAGTTGCTGCAGTGGCAATAAACCACAGGAGCTCCATCAGCAGTACGTGTGGTCACATCAGCCACGGGTCACGGCTGTTTCACTGCAGCTATGTGAGGGCTGGAGAAATATGGCCACTGTCACACAGACGCTGTGAGGACAAGTGATATAAATGGCACAAGAGTGAAGCCAGAGGAAGATAGGAGTGATGACTCCGACCGTCCAACTCTACGTCTGAATATATTTACTTGTCAATTGATCTGTTGTTTGGAGGAGAAGCTGGGCCCTGGTGAGAGTGGATGGTCGTTGAGCTGACATATAATGTGCATTCAGCTTTCCTTTGGAAAAAAAAACCAAAGTAGCATCTAGATAATGACTACAGTAGCATTGTTACTGGCTGTCTGCCCAGAGTCTCACCAGCTGACCTGCTGTAATCACTGGAAAAGTTTGTAGTTTGGAAAAGTGAAGTGACTGTAAGAGAAGCAAAGAGATAAAGTGGAGTAAAGCTGATTTATCAGTGAAGTTGCAAATTGCAACCAAGAGAATACCCCACCGCTAACCGCTCCCTGTCCAAGCGAGTAGAAGAACCTATGGTGGTCCTCACTTAACATACAAACGTGAAACTCTCTTCAGAGCCAGTGTTTGGTTTGTCCATTCTGGGCTACTGTAGAAACATGGTGAACGCACTCCCGATGTAGATATGAATGGTAAATGGACTGCACTTGTTGCACTTTTGCATTCATAGTGACCAACCGTTCACACACACACTCATACACTGGTGCCACCTGCCACCATCAGTAAACCATCAGGACACTTTAGCCTGTAGACTGCCATGTTCAGGGATCGAACCACCGACCTTCCGCAGCCGCGCTTCCATATCAAAGTCACCCAAGAGGGAAAACACAACCATTCAGGTGATTCTACATGAATGAAAATTAAATTATATTCTATTTCTGCAAACAGATCCACCTAAATCCTGCACACTGGTTCCTTAAGTCATGAGAGTTGATTTCAGAACGAGTAGTATTTATGTCTGCACATGTGAAGCTGTTTTTCCCTTCACCATCACTGCAAATTGATCTGCTCCCGAGGGTTCCCTGCAAACGCTGGTATCAAATATTCACCCTTAACTTAAGATTGACGTGTTTTATGTCAAGGAAGCTATTTTTAACTAGGGCTGTAGTTCACTCCTGTCTCTCCGAGGGGTTTGGGCTGGTATGAGTTTCAGTTTGTCTTAGTAAGTGGAAAAATACACATACAGGCGACAGGGAAACCTTTGGGATCGTCCAGTCTTTTTGGTTTTAATTAAGACTAAAACGTCCTGTGGGAAGACAGAGGAATGGTGATAATGATAGCAGAGGAGCTGGATTAAATAAATACAAACCATGAGTGATTAAAAAGGCAGCATTATAAAGAAACTCAGTCATAGAGTATTATATGACATCAAAGATAAGGGAAGAAGGAAGGATTTATTAGGGGCTTCAGTGCCTTTTGACCTTAAAACTACTCCTACGAGGATTGTCAAACAAATATAAAGATAACCTTTGTGAACACATAACTTTTTCATAACGGATTGATTGGCCATGGAATATTAGTAAAGAGGAACTACACTACAGCATAAACCGACAGAGACAAGGATGCTGACCTGATGTGAAAGATTAGGAGAAAATCACCCAGGTTGAATATTAAACATGTACTGGACAGCTGGGTTGTGTAACAGGGAACGCATATACCAAAAAAAAAAAAAATCATGAAACATGTCAGGAAAGACAAATGAAGGACAAAGAAACTAAATGAGCAACATGTCATGTCAGCCATAAATAAACGGTGATGTATTTGGACGAGCTTACAGCAGAGCCCAGTTTGATGTACGCCGCTGTCATAACCTTTGAATTCATTTGTGTCTTGAAATAGAGGGCTGTATATTTGACAAACGTGACCCCCAAGACATGTTTACGGTGCAACATCTGAGATGGAAGGAGGAGAATGGGTGGGTGGAAAACGCTGACAATCTGGGAAGGAATTTTGAGTTATTTTTTCCCCTTTCACAGAGACAGTTTGCATCGCTGCCTGCTGCATTTGCAAACCCCAACCAAGACAAATCAATGAAGGAGATCAGATTTTATGCTCACCTCTTCTCTAAAGTGACTGAAGTCAGCAAAGTTTGGCTGCTGAACTTTACTCTGAGGAGTTTTCTCTGGAACGTTGATAAAATGAGGAACCTGACAGGAGAGATGATAGGTGCTGATTAACCAAAGTCTTCTTTCATCGGTAACTCGTGAGACTGTTGGAGTTCACAGGAACAACAAAGGTCTTGTTCACATGATGTAAGAGCTCGTTAGTATAGAAGTCCTGAGAGGCAAATTCAATTAAAAAAAATTGGTTATCCATTTCTCGGTCTGATCTGAATTTAGATCAAACAAACACTTTGACCAGAGAGATTTAAATACTTTGAACTTCAACAGACTTTCACGGTTTAAAAAGCACAAAACAGAAACCAGTTTATATTGTATTCTCTGTGTACCTTGTCTTGTGTACTGTGTTTCTCAGTCATAAACAAAGGTACATATATTGTGTGTTATGACAGTAACATAACTTGCCAATAGAATATATGTACATTGTGTTAAGAGTGCACAGAGAAATTAAAACTCACCAGGAAGTAAATGTGAAGGTTTTTTGTCCTATTTAGGACATCGGGTAGTGATGCACTGCACCCTCTTGTGGTCATGATGAGTATTACAATAACAAACACACCAAAAACTCACATGCCAAAACCTTTTTCACTTGTTTTCACGGATTAAAGAAAAGATTTTACCAGGATACTATTTCCCAGTTCCTTAAAAAAAATCAAGTCATAAACACAGGAGAGAATTTCAGATCAGACTCAGAAAATGGATCACGGTTTTTTTCTCACTTTCCTCTCAGGGCTTCCATACATTAACAGACATTGCTGTCATAATCAAAGCTATGGGGGTAAATTTTGGTGCATAACTAATTTGTGGTTGTATAGTCACACATGTGTAACAGTAAATTTGCATCCACAGAGAAAAATGCTTCAGGAGTTACAAACTTGTAGATTTTCCCCCTCTCCTACAAACCCAGAACTACAGTTACACCTTCTCAAATCCTTCTCTTTTCTACAACTACAAATTAGTTATGCACCTAATTTATCTCTATACAAAGCAGGCTTACCTGTGAAGTTGATGGTCTAGGAGGGAGGGCTGGAGGAGGTGGCAGCCATCCACTTTTTATGCCTGAAGTCCAAACAAAACATCACAGCGCTTGAAACTAGAGTGACTTATCTCTATTTTCTATGAGGAGTCACATTCCCCACTTTAAATACAAATAAACCACACATATTTTCCTAATCAGACACTGACTTGCCTCTCACCTTTCACACTGAACAGTAAAACCCACCTAGCTCTATTTCCCCTTTTGTTCTCTCAGGAAAGGAGAACTGTCACAAGCAGAACACAATAACTCGGTTGCAAAATGCACCGTAGCTCCGGGGCAGTTCATGCTCTAAGCCTGCGTGTTAGGAAACTCATACTGTGAGACGAGCTGAGTGAAGACAGGCAGCTGTACCTGGAACGCCCTGCTGGAACAGCTTGTTGAGGTCCAGTGAGGAGGCTCTGGAGTGGGTCTTCTGGGGTCGAGGTGGAGGGGTGGGAGGCTCTTCTGCTTTCTTCATAGCATCTTCAATAGAAGTGCTGGAGTAGGACCTGGAGGTGAGGTCACATGGGGGGAAAAACAAGAAGTGTAGTGAGGTTTAAGAGCAATGCTTAGAATACTTCAAAATGAATGGGGGGATTTTCACCTCGGTCTAGTTTTTGTCCTCATGTGTGGATCCAGGTCCTGAGGCGGCTCTGTGAGGACAGTAATTTAATGAAGGCATGTCAGACTTTTGGTCTTGAATTAAAAGAGAAGCAGCTACTTCCCTGTGGAACCACAAACTGTTGTTATGTGTCTCTTTAAATGACGGTTCTGTTTTTGTAAGTGGGGTTGCATGAGGTACTTATCCATAGTCAAAATAGTTTGAATATTTTCACCACTTTACCTTAGCGTCAGACAGGGAACTCCTTGGAAATAAAAGGTAAATTTATCTCACAGAACACAGGACTTTAATCAGTTAGTTGTTTGTATTATTGTGTGACTTTGGTGAATCTTAAAATCACCAAAATCACACAATAACACAAACAATCAAACTCAGGTACGTAGCCTAGCTTCTCCACTCTGGGGACATGCCGACCACCATCTACTGCAGGTTATACACTGACTGATGGATAAGTACCTCATACAACTATTATGGTAAATTAAAATGACTTTTTTTGTATTACCTAGCCTCTCAGGAAAAGCACCGAGTTGTAAAGTGGGTTTCTCTTTCGATGTTGTCGTCCTCTTCACACCTACTTCTGCAGACACATGATGAAGACATCAACAGCAGGACTGGATACATGAATATGTTGCTTTTCTGACATATTCTGATTTGAAGCTGGAAAAAAAAAGACACTGGAAAATGGTGCATCTCATTTTACCTAGTTTACATGATTCCTCTTCCAAATCTTGCTTTGTTGTTGGCTGGAGCCTCTCTATAATGCTCCGATCCTATAAAAATAAAGAGAATGATGCTATTAAAAAGATCCGTTGTTTATTTCAGAGCAACACAACATCACTGCCTCTAAAGATGATTGCTCCACATATTGATGTAAATGCTCTTGGACTAACATGCAGCAGCCTCATGCTCAGCTTGTTAGTGCCCCCTACAGGCACAAAAGTGGGAATCCACATTAAATGTTTTGTTTTATAAGAATATATAGTTTACCATCTGACTTGGCCTTAGTTCAGCATCCTCAAACACAATAAGAGGCTCTGCACTCTGCAAAAAGCACAGTATAAAGAGCAGCGTTCTAAAGTAAAAGTAATGAGCAAACCACAGCGCATTAATGTTTCAGATAACAGATTCACGGCTGTGTCCCTTACCTCAGGAGTATCCGGTATGTCCTCTTCCTGCTGCATGAATCCTGGCCGCAGGGTTGGGGGGAGGCTCTCTGGGAGAGGGTAACCGTTCTTGCGTGCTACAATCAAGTGAAAGGCTGTGCAGAACTCAGAGAATGTGAGAGCTCCATCTCTATCCACATCGCTCAGCTCCCTAAGAAAAGAGACAAATATCAGCAAAACTTGAGAGTGGAGCTGTAGAATTAAGTCAATAAGCATATTTCCCAAAACTATTCCTGCAAGATTGTCAGTAACATCTTATCAACTAATCCATATTTGAAAACAGATCACAATGTTAGATTTTCTTACTACATATTCTTTTATCCAGTCACCGTCTGTGTAGCAACAGAGCAGGACTATGCTTGTTTGGTTGAGGATGAAAAGAAGTGAAGGTCTGCACCTTTAAAGCGAGGCCTCTGTCTGACTCAGTGGGCATGCTGAGGTGCTGGGCTGATAAACATCCAGCTGACCCCAGAACAGAACAAGGACAGACAGCACTATGAGTCAGCACTTACCAAATGTGGGAAAGTTCTGGTATTGGGAGCTTGGATTTTGTGAAGAAGTTCTTTGCAATGGTACCTAGAAAAGAATTAGAAAGTGGTGGAATTGTTTTTTATAGGTATAAACAGGTGCAGCAGGAGAGGGGTTCATACCCAGGATGAGAGCCCCCAGGTCAGGCTGCAGGCTCTTGAACTGATTTGTGTAATACTCCAGCTGTTCCTCTGTGATCCTCCAGGGGTCATCGTCAGAGTAGTCCACTCCTCCCTGCTGGTCCAGCCTCTCTGACGAGGAAGCCTGGGAGGATACACAAAAATCATATTAAAACAGCTATAAAGAACTATTTATATGATGGTAACACTATAGAAAATCTGGCCTTACCCGAGCCATAGCAGGGTGCTCAACAGTGGGTTTGGTCCCGTAGTTGCTCGGCGAGGAGTGCTGCTCCAGCTGAACGATCGGCCGCGAGGAATGTTTGCTTTCATAGGCTGAAGGACAGGAGGGAAAAACACGACTTTGGTGGAGGAGAAACCTGAGACTAACATGACGATTACACCCTTCAAAAAATGTGATCAGACCGAATGAGAGACTTACAGATCAAAGCAGCAGGATATGGGGAAAGCCAGGAGTAAACCTGATTTTTACATTTCAGTTAATTTCTTGTTTAGAATACATGACGAGTGCACTTCTTGCAGTGTTAGTTCCCTGATGTATTTAGATATCTACTGAAGGAATCATCAAGGACAGCACTTTATCAAAGAGACTACAAGCAACTGAGATATGCTGAGAATGGTATATTTACTTGCTTAAAAAATGAACTAAATTAAACATTTCCTAGTGATGAAAACAGATGCAAAAGTGAGTTGTTTCTACCAAAAGTGGAAGCTTGAAATTAAAACTCAAGCATGAGAAATATTAGAAATCCCCCAGCGTGACCAGTGTAACTTCAAATAGATGAGGTGTATACAGAAGCCCTGAGAGGCAAGGGAAAAACATTTTATACTTAGGAACAGGTGAAAAAAATCTGCGAGAACCGGTTAAAAAAATTTTTGGCAGGTGAATTTGATAAAAATTCACAATTTAGCATTTATTTCTTCTTCCTGGTGAGTTTTAATTTCTCCATGCACTCCAAACACATGTGGTACATAAATTAAGAACATAGCGGAAGTGGTGCACCTCTGCCTCTTGTGGCTGCAATGAATATTATGATAACAAACACTTAGAAAAATGATTACCTGGCAAAATTGTGGATCAACAGATGTTTTTTCAGTTGCCTCTCAGTGTTTCTGTAGGTTTATCTGCAGAGTGTATTCCTGCTATAGGACAGGAAGTTGTCTTACCAATCTGTGCGTCAGCTCCGTTCCTCTGCTTGTTGTATGGATAGCCGCGGTAGGTCTGTGGGGAGCGAGGAGGAGAACTGCACGGGGATCGTGGTGGGGACCAAGGCTCCTTCAGGGACACAATATTTGTGATTTCAGAAAAACAAAACTATAAAAACCCTCCATGCATATACTCCTAGTTATTCCTACAGAAGGTCTGACAAGTCACTGAGCCTAACATGATAGTGTGACTGGGTTTTGCAGATTCTGAGTGGCACAAGTATGATATGAACAGCCTTCCCCAACTCATGCCAAAATGTGCTATAATCTTATTTTTACAGTCTATGGCTATAATGCATTAAGGCCTGATAAGGCAGCATTATGACTTCAATTCTAACCACAAGGCCACCAGGATGCCCTCATGTTCCAGTTTTGAGGGTATTACAATAAATTATACACACATCTTAAGACTAATAAAAAAAGAAAAGAAAAAGGTAACTTTTTTGGGGAGAGTTTAAGTCATGTATACACAGAGGACAGTAGAGAGAGTGACAAAACCAAACCAGTGATGCGACAAAAACAAGACTGAACAGGATTGTCGGACATCATGCTCATATCAAGTTCATGTTTATCATATTGATCCATCATACCAACTAGCTTGCCGTTTGTGTATTACTTTAGCTAAGTTTACAAGCTCAGCTAAGGTTACAAAGCAACCCAAGCAACAGCTAGCTAGCTAACTGTAGCTTAGCTTAGCTGGCAGTTAGCTAGCTGTCTGCCCCTGTCCTGCATCGCTCTCAGCTAGGAGAGAGCAATTATTTTATACACCTTTGCTCTTTGTTCTGCAAAGTTTATCATAATACATACATTTGTATCATGGGTAACGCTGGTGAAGAAAGTAGCCAAGCTAGCCAACTAACATATCCACTCTGATAGTAATTAGTTAGCGATAACTATAGCTAGCTGGCTGACAAAAGGGGAAACAGCTTTCTTCCAATTTTAAGAATAGGTGGTGGTTGTTTGTTTTGTCTGTTCCTAAGCTAACATTAGCTTGTGCCGTCAATAGTACCTTTAAATATGATGCAGCATTAAACTGGCACCAAGAACCCTAATTCATACCATTAATACCATATTGTGATGCTGCTGCCATCAGTTGTTACAAGTTGTTGGCAGGATTCTTTTGTATCCAGCTTTAGTTTTATCATGTCTGTTGTAGCTGAACCTCTGGGCCTGGTCTTAACCTGCTCTGTAGAATCCACAGTCCTGTTTTATTAGGTTTGTGTTCAGTTCTGCATTTAAGAGTCTGCATACTTGTGGCAAGTCTGGAACCTTGAAGGAGGCTTGTCCTCCTCTAATCTCTCAACAGCAAGGCCTTTCTGCTCTGACGATTACAGCTGGCTGGAATGTCTCTGCTCAGTGCACCATACCTACTCAACTCTAAACATTTCCTCAGTAGCCCACCCACTTAATGCTCTTCTAAGACATCTTATAAGTGATCCATGCTTTATACCTTAATGAAAATGAGCTCTGTCAGTCTGTGTTGAAGAGTCACAGTTGCATGTTTTTGAAAGATAGAAGTGGACAGAGCTTACCTTCTTGTCTACACTGGCCTCCAGATGTCTGAAGGTGCTCCTGTCTGCTGGAGTCCAGGAGACGGAGACCGGTGCAGTCCCACACTGAGCACCCTGACCATCTATAGTTGGGGGTACGGTTGCGTATCGCATCTCTGGCTCATTCTTCAGCCCAACAAATCTGGGCAGAGGTAGATCTAAAGGGAGACATCAGGCTCAATTTTCATTCTTGTTTACAATGTTGAATTAGGATTTTTGTCTTTTCCTTGGGAATAAGCCAAATACAAAAGTATTTAATGTTTAAAAAAAGCTTTTTAAAAGTCTCTTGTATGATGACCTTTAATCGATCTACAATTAGACTGAGGGAATTAATCAGGATGAGCACCTTAATGTGTCTTAACCTGCCCAGGTGAGCTACTACTGAACACCACAGTGAATATGAAACTCTCAACATACTTTTTTTAATAATCCATCATGTGCTGTGGAGAACAGATTTTCCCTTTTGGGTCGGGGCGTGACTGATTGTGCGCTCTTGTAATAAGGGCAGACCCACTTAGCCCTTTCCACGCGACTCCCCTTTCATCCAGATTAGACCAAATCCTGCCACGTTAAGATAATCTCCTGATCCCCTTTTGCTCTCATAAGACGCCTCCTCTCGGAGCAGCAGACTTACTGGCCGTTACACTCTCCAGGTGGATGGGCAGACCAGACTGGGCGGCCGCGAGCAACTTCAGGGCCACAAAGAACTGAGGTGTACCAAAGTAGCCCATACGCTTTGCTCCACACAACTCGGTCACCTGGAAAAGAAGAACAAATGTTGACGGAAAGGCTTTAGCATAAATAAAAGTCTACGAGAACCTAGAGTGTGTTTCTCTTTTCAGAAACCTAATCCAGCCAAAACCAGAATAATCTTAATCATGTGATTATTTTACACCATGGTCAAGACAAGGTGTCGTGCTAAATTACAGGCTCTAACAGAATAGAGCTAGAAGAAACAGTATGTAAGGGATCAGCAGCACAGTGGGACCTGTTTATCCTGTACTCTTTTGATAAGAGGTACAATGACTGCTTTGGGGGAGCAAAGAAGATTAGGATTATGTAGGACAATCGTGTAAAAATTCCCTAAAATACAACTGAAGCGAATTTTCTTTAGAAAGAATTAGGTTCTTGAAAGGTAATGCTGTTTATAAATGAGTTTATAATTGTGTTGATGTGAACAGAAGCTCATCTGTGTGACTAAATGTACATCTGTTTCCAGTGGTGTGCACAGAGGGGGGACAGTCGGCCCCCTTGATGGCCCAAATGTTGAAAAAACGTGCTCTAAACTGCCCTCTTCAGTGGCAAGAACGCGCTGATGTGCTCTTTTTTATCTTTTCGCCCCTGCCCTTCAAAAAGTCTGTGTGCGCCACTGTCTGTTTCTTTATAACAGTGCTGAAATCTTGATTAACTGTCATTTCTCTATCATGGTATCTGGACACACACACACATTACATGCTTTCCTGCTGAGAGGTAGACAACATGATTGATAAAACGTGATGCCAACCTCAGTGTGGTAAATTATTAAATGTAGCCTGTCTTTTTAAATACAACTTTGAAGGCAAACAACTGTTGTCAGGGCATAAAAATTAGCCAGTTAGCTTCACCTCTCATTAGAAACAGGGGGAAACGGCTATAAACGTCCTTGTTATAAAGTATGATTTTAAATTAACTTACTAACACTAAAGGGATAGTTTGGTAATTGTTTAGTAAGTCTAACCGCTGGCAGCTAGTTAGCTTAGATGACCTGCCAAGTATGTTGTTTAATTCTCAGTAAGAAAGCAAACAATTTAATCTTCCAAAAACTGACCACAATTGCCACATTATTCCAAAAATACATCTAGACATACATAGAACAACACATAACGGTCCCATGTACTGTTTTTAGTCAATGAAAGGGTTGACTGGCAGATACAAACCCTCCAGCAGAGAAAAGCTTATGCTCCTCTTTTGGCAACAATGGATTAAAAGTGCTTAACCCTTCATTTTATTTAATAAACATACAAGATCCACAGCAGTCCAGTGTTTCTGACAGAACCTTTGCTGCTCCACGTGTTTGTGCTGTTAATACCCATTGTCTAATGAGGTTGAGGGGCGGATGGAGTGCATGCGGCTCACATGATTTATGGGACATTACTTCTGCTTGACCTGCATTGCATTCATTCAACAGCTTTCACAGAGAGACGAGATCCAAAACAACTACAGGCCAGTGAGAGGCTGAGCAGCCAGCAGAGATCAGGTCTGCAGTGATGGTGAGGTCAGCAAACACAGACCGATGATGAGATTATTTCAGGAACACCAGTGGAGGCCTTGAAGAACCAGACTGTCAGGTCAGGTCTTTAGCCTGAGGGGGAGAAGTTATTTAAAGAAGATGGAAACATGCCAAAAACATTTCAGCACCTCTGCTACGACTGTCTGCATAAATCATCTGCCTTTTTGACAATGTGAATGAAGAAGGGCTGGATATCTGACAATCACACATGAGCAACAATAACAGATTCAGTATTGTTGTGGAAAAAGAAGCTTGCTAGCATGCTGATGCTAAGCACATAGTATGTGTTCAGGTAGCATGTTTACACTGGGTATTTTTATTTATTTATTTATTTTCCTTCATGCTGATTCTACTGTTAAAGCAGTGAAAAGCAGCAAAGCAGCAACTCAACCCATTTTAGTCAGTACAATATGATTTGTCCTGACCCATCCACAACAGTAAATTACTTAACCGCCAAAAACTAAATAACATCACATCCAAAATAGTTGTTGAGATGTTCAGTCTGGACCAGTTCATACTGATACTGACTGATATTGAGCTTTGCAGCAAGCACTGCTAAAAACAATCTACTTGAAGTGAGATCAATGTGTGTATAGGGCCTTTCCTTGATGTGACAATACCAGGAGAGCTGAGCTCTTTAAAATCATATCTTGAACTAAGCCACACCTAATTCAACCAAACAGGTTCCACAGCCATATCTCTCAACGCAGCATGAGTTGGTGCACTCAGCACATACCAGAGACTTCACATTCAACCTGCAAACTAACACGAGCACAGACGTTAATGGGCAATTCACACAGTTACAAGTCTGTATTAAAATGTATTGAGTTGCTCAAACAGGGGAGGCATCCGACCAAACATTAACTCTCTATTGTATCTCAAATGGCTCCTCTGGCTCGCATGATAAATTGTTATGGGAAACATTTGCTGTACATGAAATCAGCATAACAATTGATTTTATGGCCGAGTAAAGTGTGAGAGGCAGAGTCTTTCTCTGAGAGCCTACAGCAATGACAGCTGAGCAGGAAGAGGTGTCATGCTTTTGTTACTTATCTGCTGTAAACAGGCTGGACATGAAGACCCTTCCTCTGTTAATCTGCTCAGTCATGACTCAACAACCCACACCTTTACAAACATTCTCCATGGAAAATTTCCCTTGCTTGGACAAACAGCAGAGAGCGTATTTACAGTGAAAATAAAGTCAAATCATAACACGACTTCTACGTCATGATACATCCCCGTGGAATCACACCATTACGAACCGCTGATACTGTTTGACACAATGACCCACAAGTCAGCGTCGAGTCCAAGAGTGATCCTGCAGGCATCCTGCAGCAGGGCCAAACCCAGCTCAGAAGGCTGTGTGTCAATCACCCCCGTGTGGTGGCGGAGATCCAGGCCGGACAGGAAGGAAGCGGAGCTCAATGCCAAACTTCCTGACACCCACACAGACACACAATGGGCTGCGATCGCCGGGAGCTGACCGCGGCACTGTGAGTGGTGTGAAAAGAGGCCGCAACCTGCTGTGTTCATCTGAGCTGGAAAAATATGTTTATGTGCCTGTGATGGGTCAGCAAAATCACTCTGACTTAGTGGTTCCAGAGCTGGTGGAAAACAGCTTAGCACTTACTGTATCATCCTTTGTGAATAAATAATATGGAACGAGATAGGAAGGTTTCTTTCTATGAGACGGGGCAGAAATATAGAATAGTTTTAATATTATGTTTTTCCAATGTCAGTGTTTATGCGACTTTTAACTCCTTAACTATAAATCATGTGTAATTATCTGTTCAACTAACATCAATATTATTATGTGCAGTTTAAACTGGAGGTGGGTGGTACCTGGGTAGAAGTTGATGGGCTAGTTTAACCTGAAAACAGCTCCCTTGTGCTGTGACTCCTGTTGTTCACTGTAAAATTGTGTCCAATTGGCTTTGAGGTATGTTTTCTCTTGGTGGGTGTGTCAGCAGTGTTACCCAATTAAGTGTATGCAAACCCAACATATTACAAAGGCAGTGCATCTGTCTGCCAGGGTGTTCAGCATACAACCATTTTATAGTGATCATTTTTCTGATAACTCTAACAGAACAGATTAGATCTAGAGTATTTTTCCTATTTTGACAAATTTTACTCAGATGCTACTCAAGCTTGTAAAACATACTTTACTGGTAACCAGATACTCCATTTTTTTTAAAAAGTATTCTGCTCAACCTTAGTTGACAGACAGAAGATTAATTCCCAATTACTTGATTACCGATCAATACATTTAAATACTTTTTATTTCAGTTATTTTCCATTCTAGCTTCTAAACTGTGAGGACTTTTCTCAATTGCACTATGACAGAAATGTTCCATTATTTTTCACTATTTTATCAACAACAAAGGCTGAATTGAGATTGAAAATATTTGTGTCCTGTAATCTAATATATATGTGATTTGTAGTAAATGGGCTAAATGTACAAACAATGTTTGGGGTCTTTAAATAGGGGACATTTTGCACATCTTCCTCTTACTGGCAGGTGAATCCGAAAACAACTTTCTGCCTGTAGTAGAACACAAGCTCATCACACGAACTGAGCAAAGAATGATTTATATTGTGGACAAATAGTGCAAACACATATATACACCTGTGTGCATTCTGACATTACACCAATACATGTCTTTTGACTCTTAAAAGCCGATCTTAGAAATATATTATTTGCTCTATATATTATGTTTTATATTTCCTTTTCCTGGCTCATCACACGGTGCATGCAGTGAGAGTACATAGACACATGTACAGCTATAATGCAGTGAGTGAAATGACTCCCCTGCTGTTGGACAGAGGAGGTGTGTAAAACCTTACTCACACTCTCTCTCTCTCTTCCTCTCTCTCTCACACACACACACCAACATCATCAGCATCATTAGAAAAAGTCCCCACAAAGCAGACATGATGTCGCATTACCACACAGTGGAGACCACAGGCGGATCACACTGAGGTTCAGTGATCAGCAGCCGCAGCTCTCTTCACACTTGATAACATGTGATGAGCAGGCAGGCGCAGAACAACACTCACTTTATGCAGGGCTTCAGGAGGCAGCTGAGACGCCTTAAACAGCTCTGCCACTTTGCTGGACGACAGTGCTCCTGAGGCGTCCGCCTGGCACAGGCTGTGGAGACCTGAGTAATACCTCTGCTCGTGCTCGTTCAGGGAGATGAAACTCCCTGCAGACGCCACACCGGATTCCTGATCCATTCCCGGGGCTGACGCATGGAGGATCCGCCGGAGAAGCACTACAAGCAAACAGATCGATACATCCTGATCCTGGACACCGGCTCCGGTTTCAGGTCGGGAGAGAAGCGGCAGACAGGGGGGGTTTGGCAGGAGGAGGGCGGTATCACCTCCGAGTACAGTGCAGCTTGTAAGGGCAGGACTGACTGACTGCCTGCTCGGCTCAGGCTCATCCACTCCTACCGCCTATTATGGCTGATTGTAGCAGTACCGGCCTGAGCCTGCAGGGGGCGGCAGAGCACAGGAAGCACAGGGAGGCATTGTCTGAGAGACAAGGGGCTGCTTCATCACCCCACCCCAAACTGAAGAGATCACTGCGAATCATATACGATTGAATGTTTAATTGTGATCCTTTATATGATGTTAATTGGTGAATAGAAAATTGGAATAAAGTAAATATATATATAAATTATACTCAGAATATATATTTAGCATATAACATTTGGATTAAAAACTATACAGATATTTTATCTTGACAATATGTTAAAGGAAAAACTCCATTACAAGTAAAAGTCCTTGCATTCAAAATCCTACTTGAGTAGTAATATGAATATGGTCAGCACAATTTAAATAACAAAAATCATTCAGCAGAAAATAACCCCCTCTGACTGTAATATTATTAAACAGAGTTATATCATTAGCTAATGATTGACTGGTGTGTAAGGTGCATTGTTATATTGCTGTTGTATTGTTTTAAGAGCTGTGTTTTAGACATGGGTGGGTTTTGACACAGACGGGCCCTGGGCTTGTGTCCGGTGGGCCTTAAACACTTATTTAAATGAAATCGAGTTTGAAAAGTCTAGAGGGAAAATCACTTTTTGGTGGAACTGCTGACAACTCCTAAACATAGCCTATAAAATGTGACCTATAGAGGGGACCCAAAGGTTGAGTACCAGTGGTTTAATCTTTGACAATATATACACACACATATATATATATATATATATACACATACACATACAGGGCAAAAGCAGAACTCATAGGGATCCTGGGTATATTCTAAAGAAAGGAACATACTAAAATAAATTACATAAATGAATGAATGTTGCTCATGATTAATGTATTTAGTAAAAAGTCTAAAATCACTGTGGTTTGGGTTTACTCCATACTTCCATATAGTGTCTCTGCTGCCATCATCTGGTCAGGAAGATAAATGCAGCCTGTGGTACTGCAGCAAAAGAAATTCATGCAAATCAGCCTTTTGTAGAGTCTGAGCTGGGAGCAACTCTAAAGCAGAAGGAACAAGATTATAAATGCTTAAAAAATGTTTACCATCAAGTCAATTTTTCTCATACTTTTACATTTGGATTTGAAAGAAAACAAAAGCACAAAACCACACAGTATTTTTTATTTATTTTTTCTTGTAATCTGCAACATGGGTGTTGTCTGTTTTATGGAAAAACACTTGCGACATTTTATGGGAGCAAAAGATCGTTTATAGTAGGCCATGTGCTCCGTTTAATTTGGTCCTCTGTGGTGTGGGTTTTAAATGGCACATTTACAGTGTGCTGTCATTAAAGGGAGAGGGACTTGACAACAGACTTTGCCTCGAGTGCCCTCTGTCAACCTAGTGTTTTATAAATGGCTTAGTCAGGCATCCTTCACTGTACACAATGGGTGACCAATTAACCAAATTGTGAATAGGACAGGATGGATGATTAACCTTAAATTGGCAATAATTTTCAATGTGATTTTCTATTGTCTATAATAGGTTTACCAGGATTTTCTGTGAAATTCAGCATTTTACAATCTATCTCACACAATAAAGCTAAGTCAGGGATGATAAACTTGTTCTCGCAGAGACAGGCAGTAAGTACGAACAGTTTGTCACGGAAAGGAAGAGTTGGCACATAAAGGGAGGGAAAATAACTGCTTACTCTGACAGTGTCAGGTCACTGTGTGCTGAATTCAGTGCATACTGTATTGTAACCTGTGTGCCAACAAATTACTAATTCGCCCTCCAAAGAATGCTGCCCTTATCATACCTAATGAAAAAATAAGGTCAGTTGCTTCTGTGTTTTCCCGTTAGTTTGATCCAATCAGAGCACTCCTGGATTCATGCCACAGAAAAAGAAAAAATATTGCTACTTAATAGAGTGAATGGCGAGGTCACACACTGCACTGTGCTGAGTAAACAGAGGCAGACTGAGCTGTTGTGTTTCTCCCTCTCTCACATCAGCAAACCTATCTGGCTCTTTGCAGGCTTGAACAAACAGTAGCACTTTCTCTGCTGCACACACTTTACAGCTTCCATGTTGTACAGTAAGGGCGAGCTGCTCACCTGACAGCCATTTTCCTTTTTCCTTTAAAAGAGGACTGGTTAGTTGAGGTGTGTCCTGGCTTAACCATTAACCCCAGACATTATCCAATGAAGGTCCTCTGCTGACCTCCTCAAATCACTGATCTCAGAGTTTCAGCCGAGCCTTCGCTACATTTTACTATTTTGTTTCCTGCTCTCTGGAAGAGATGTTGGGAAAGATCTTAGTCCTGCTTTGTTTGTCATCTGCTTTGGCACAACCGCTCTGTGAACCAGGTAAGGGATCACACTTAAAACCTTAAAATATTATCTTTTCACGTTTTATCTTAAGATGCTGTCAGCGAACACAGGCTGTGTAACTGTGATGCCACCAGCGTAGTTTCTTTTCTGCCTCTGAGGTGTGGAATGCAGCTTTTAATCTGAAACTAAATCGGATTAGGCACATAACTCAAACGTTTGCCTCAAACACTGGCCTCCATGCGACATCAACAATTATTCTAAAGCCCATGCTGGCTCTCTACAGCTCTTAGAGGAAAAAGCTCAGAAAGCCTCCATGAAATGATGTTAAACCCTCTATCAGTGCATTTAAATATGTTTTATCTTCATAGATGCTTCAGATGGCTACAAAGTCCGACTCAGCATCAAAACCGCTCTGGGTGATCAAGCTGTATGTATATAGTTAAATATTCATCTGCCTGTGCAAATCAATCAAAGCTTCAGATCATAAATAAACTGTCTTTTATCATGTTAGCCTATATAGTGTGCTGATACTGTAATAAATATATATTATTCATAATCAACTGCTCATTCAGGCAAACAGCCTCCCTTATAAATATTAATGTGCTGAATATGATCCAGAATTTACTCACAGTTCGTGCCGCAAGGACAAGGTCCATTTGGTGATCAATGAACCTGAAGGGTTTTTACTGTTGTTGTTCTTGCAGTATGTTTGGAATGAAAATGAAATGTACCTTTTCCGAGCAACCCTGGCTTTTGCCATGAGGACTCAATCCGACGGACAGGAATACGAGTAAGACAACTTCAGTGTCCTCTTTTGCACTTTTACAAAGTTCAACGACCCTCACAAGGATACTCTGTTTTTACCGTAATGACATGAGTGAGTCATGTTTTATGGACATGTTATGACACTGATGTGGTCTTTATTGTCCTGTGAAACTTCACCAGTGTGTCAAACGTCATTGTGTGCGATGAGACTCCCAGAGTGTCCTTCTGGTTTGTGGTGACGTCCCCGCTGAACACTTCGATCCTTGTTGGTAGAAAAGAGGTGGAGGAGGCTATAAGGTAATCAGCCAAGACTGTGACACTGTGGCTTTATTTAAAATCCCCATTTGGAAATGTTATTTCATTGCCTGGACTCAGACCATCAAATCAACCAAATTCAGTGTAGTATCAGTAAGTTATTTTCTCATTGGCTATTTCTGAGAGAGGTCAGAGGTCATATTCAATCAATTTGAGTGTTTATAAAGTGTTTTGTTTGGGTTTACTGTTGCAGTGTTTGGTGAAATAGTGACTTGAATTCAACTTTTCTGAAGTTTTATGATGGAGGATGAAGTCATTATGCCAACACTGGCTGAAGAGAGCCACCATATAAACTATTACCAAAACAAGATTGTTAGCAAAACTCCTGAGTAAAAAGAAGAAGTTGTATTTGGTTGTGTTTTAAACTTTCCATTTTTATGATGAAGAAGGTGTTATTATGCTAACATTATCTAAAAAGTTGCTGTTATATAAACAAAACTGTACAGAACTTAGCCAGGGTGCATTGTTTTTTGACCATGAATACACCTTTTCATTTTGGTGTAGAAGATTTATGCAACTATGTTAATGTAATTTGTTTTTTGTCAACTGGAAGCTAGCGTCTAGCTAATTAGCTACACGTAGCCACCATAAGCATCATAGACTGTGGCTGTAAAACCAACTGAGAGGTGTGTTATCTTCTCTGTGAATTACACTTTTCATTTTTATGAATAAGAATATTATTATGGCAACATGTTAATGTGTGTTAATTAGCTGGAATTAGCTACAATTAGCCGTCATTTAAGCTAGCAAAACAAGTGGCCAAATCTGTAGCAGCAGAAAGCTAGGCCTACTAAAGAGTGGGTTGTAGCCTATTGGTTGTGCATTCGACTTTTTAATGAAGTAGAATGTGTTATTTTGTACCTGATTTAAGGACTGCCCTCTCAATTTTAATTGATCCCTTACACAATTCTGGTTAAATAGTGTGGGCACTTAAAGGATGCCTCCTGGCCTCTTACCTTTGGTTTTCCAGTTTGAGGGAACAGGGAGTGGACTTTCCGGCAGGACCGAGGACATTGTAGATGCTGGCCTGACAATAGCAAATATTAAAATTTTAAATCTAAACTTTTTGTATTTCCATTAGAAAGTCCCGGAAGCGCATCAACAGTGCCTTTCTGCTAACTGATAAAACTCTGGAGTTCATCGGCATCGATCCCACCCTGGCAGCACCAGTCAGCTATGACACCCCTCCATGGCTTATTGTGTTTGGGGTGGTTATGGGCGCGGTAGGTGCTGGCATCGTCGCTCTGCTTGTAACTTCTGTGGTCCAAAAGAAACGGTAAGAAGATAATTGTAGATAGTTATATTTATTATTTTGTAAATGTGATCACTGAGCTCAGGCAGTCTTGCTTTTCCTTCAGCAAAAAGAATGAGAAAAGTGAAGACGAGGATGCTGAAGAAGAGACACGAGTAAAAACAGTGGAAAATGGCGCTGCCTTTGTCAACATGTCATTCTCAGATGATGAGCGAATCACAACAATGTAAATCTACAAAAACTCCTATGTAAGCAAAAGGGTTATTAAGCTGCTCCAGGTGGACTTTTGTTTTGTTAATAATTCATCTGCAAAATCTTTGTTGTTCCAATGATTTAATGCATGATTGAAAAGAAACTAAGATTTCCAATTTTAAGGTCTTTCTTTTTTCAAATAAATGGTAATAACTACTTATTTTAATGCATATTTATAGACACAATAAGAAGGATTTTCTGGGAAAAAAAGAAAAAAGTTTAGTCATACAAAAATAATCGCTCTCAATCATCACTTGGTCCACTAGATGTGTGTGGCAGTGTCTGGCCTCTGCCTGTATTTTCCTTTATTTTCTTTTTCATGTGTTTGGGACATTTCTGGGTGTCTAGAAGCTCGGCTAATTTCTCCTGTCTGGACAAAAAAAGGCCACTAGCTAGCCAGACTGAAGTTGGCTAAAACGGATTGCTTAGCAGGGGTGTCTGCTGCTAGATATCTGCTCATGTTTTGTTTGCTGCTGTTCTATTTCTGTTATCAGTCAATGCAAGCCATTTTGTAGCAGCGTCCCGAAATGAAATTCTGTCTTTTAAAAAAAATATTTTTTAAATAAACAGAAGTTACGCTCATCAGCATGATGGTTGGACACCTTTATATGAGTTGTGAGACTCGCTTGTATTTAGAGTTGTGTAATCTATCTTTGACATTTGGTCCCCATGTTGGCCTTATTTAAAGTTTAAAGTGTTGAGCTCATTGTTTAGCACCAACATCTGGCCACATTGCAGCACATTCTCAGCCCGGTCTCACTCTCACCTCATCAGATACTGACTCTATCACGGCCCTCAGCATGTGATACTGGCATACAAGGCACTTGTTATCATGTGTATGAGGCCGCTGGGCCTTTCACTGACTCCAATGTAAACCCATCTGCAGCAGTTTTAGACGCGCAGGAGGAGAGGCCGAGGGTTCAAACAAACCCAGACCTGGAACCAGGAGACTGGTGTTCGTGTCCTGGGTGAAACCTAATGTCAGTGTTGTTATATTGGAGTCAACCAGTGTAGTTACATCCAGAATTACAATGAGGAAGAAGATGTTTTGAGCCCAACCCTGTTGCATTACCTTAGCCCTAGTCAGGTGGTTTTATTACCTAAAGTTAACTTTTTCCTGTGAACACTGTACCATTATGCATGTCACAAGCAGAAAGTGACACACTGTCCCTGACAAATCCAAAACCAAAAGGGTGCCTTGTCTGTGTGTATCAGATGTCGGGGGGCCTTTGACAAAGCGTCGTTATGTGCCAAGTTGGGATGAGAATGCGTTGACATTTGACACTGCACTCCTTTGGGTCCCCAGCAATACACTCACCAAGTGTGAAGTAGATCAGATAAAGGGCTCATCAGATATTTGAAGGACAAACACACAGAGATTCTTTAGATGCAGAATAAAGACAGTGGGCACATTATGGCCTCGGAAAAATAATGCTCTCTCTCTGGAGATATAACATTCAAACACTAATAACTATCCTCATATATTCTGTTTCTCATTATTGATGTATTGATGATTGTTGCTCACACACCTTTACGACCTGTGGCCCAAACAATAAACAATGTTTATGATAAAAATATTTGAGGAACTTTGCTGAAGGCCGCTCTTCCTAAAATAAAAAAATACCTTGTCTTCATCAAAACAAAAAAATACATAACCCTCCCCCTGATCCCCACTCTACTCTCCAAATCATTTTTATACGGTCCCTTAGCTTCATATAAAGTCTTAAAATGGATGTGAGCCATAAACAAGAGTGACAGTGTCCCACAGCAGCAAGACTCAGCACCTTTCTTTAAATCATAACTGAATCAGCGCCAGTCTGTTGTCTTTAGCCTCCTTGACTTCACTGCTGCCATTGACACCGTCCTCCTCTCCCGCCTGGAGTCAACTCTCCTCATCACCGCTCTCTCCTGGATAAAATCATACCTCACAAACTGACAGCAATTCATCTACATCATCAACTGCTCCTCCTCCACCGCTCCTCTCTCCCAAAGCGTCTCCAGGGTTCGGTGCTTGGTTTCCTTTTCACTGCTACGCCGACGACATCCAGCTTCACATTTACAGCAAAACCATTTCCAGTGAAACCCAACCCACACTGACCAACTGCCCCACAGATATAAAATCCTGGATGCAAGCCAACTACCATCAACTTAACCATGACAAATCAGACGTAATAATCATTGGTCCCAAATCCTTCACCAAAGCCACCCACAACTTCTGCCTCAACCTGCACTGTGATTTTAAAACTGTTTTTAAATTGTGCTGACTAACCTGTAAAGTGTCTTTGAGCATCCTGAAAAGTGCTCTATAAATAAAATGTATTATTAATATTATTATTTCAAGAGGAACTATGCTCTCTTTTTCTGGTTTTATTATTATTAATTGTGCCAATATTTATACAATTCCATCCTGAGGCGACAGAAAAATGCAATGCTCTTATCTACCTTTAGGTGGAACCATTGCACTGTCAGACACTGACGTCCTGGACTTCACAGCTCTCTTCTTAGCACTCTTTAAAGTGTGTGTGAATGGCAATATGCCTTTTACGCATTTGAATTTCAAACACATTTTAATTCCCTGTTATTTTATTTTCGTCTAACTATTTTTTGAAGTGGCAATACAGAAAGTCTCTCACACTCTAACTGGTGTCTATATTTAGTTCATTGTTAAATTAAATCTGTTCCTGATCTCCAGGGTGAGGATATGTCTCCTTCTTGATCATTTGTACAGTGACATTTCTGCAGCAGTTAGCATTACGCCAGAAGATACCCACTGTGTGCTGACAATATGCAGTGTGGTGATGACTAGTTATTATTTGGCACTTCATGTAAAAACCCACTCCTTTTCCTCTGCATTTCCTCCTCTAGCCTGAGGAGTCCATTCTTTTTTATACCTCATTTTTCTTGTCAGGACGCCAAAGATTTTCTGTCAAATTTAGTTTGAAAGCATTGCAATCTTATTAGAACGTGGCTGATTAAGACCTAAATGTCTTCTGTAGAGGAAGATAGGAAGCGGGAATAATTACAGAAAGTCAAATACATTTTATCATATTGTTGAGAATAATGTCATTATTTTAATAACACGTCCTGATACCTTCTGAGTACGAAATTAGCTTTGAAATAGCTATAGAAATGAGTCATTGTCAAATGACAGATTGCCTGAATAACATTACACAATCTTGAAGTAAATGATTATTTTGCTGTTGCCTCTGTGCTCGTCACGAGAACAATGCCTGTGTGTACTGCGCCGCATAATGGCTTTTGCCTAATTTTGTCTCTTTAAAAAGGTGGGAGATAAACAAGCCTTTGGAGATAATTCCAGACGAGCAAACACAATAGCGATTATAATTAATCTTGCGTGGGTGAAATTATGGGGGAACGTTGTATATTGTAAGCTCATGTCTGCAACAGTTTAATAACTGAAAATCAGATGCTTAATTTCCTGTGTGGATTCCAGTAAATACCCCCCTCCCAAACAATTGTCCACTCATGAGCAATAACCACTAAAGCTGATGTTTATCTACATATGGACATTATTTACTGTACTTCCACAACAGTACACAAGTCTTGGACAGTGACAATCTAATCATTTCTAACTGTGCAAATTGCATAGTGAGCAGGTTTTGCTACCGTAATGGTGACTACTTGCTGGAGTTGAACTCTACAGAGCTACAGAATATAAATGAATACAGTTAGACTCATCGGAGCGGCTCAGTGAACACGTGGCAGTGTCAGCCTACAGTATAATACAGGACTTTACTGTATGCTCGTGTGGGTTTAAAAAAATTCTATCTAATCTAAATCAGATTAGAGTTGGGTAGATTTCTGGTTTTGCTGGTCCGGTGTCACGGCTTAAACCGGTTTGATTTCATGACAACCAGCTGAACCGGAATTTGTCATTAAAACACGTTCTCGCCAATAAAGACAGTAGCCGACATCATGACCCTGTACAGACGGCGTCATATCGTTTCCTAAAAACGTAAATTACAGTAGGTGCATAATGGTCGCATGCAGCTTACGACCACGCTAGCCTGTCGAATTTAAGCACCCAATTAAGCACATAGTTTACACTGCATAAAAGTGCCCTACAGAAGTATCCAAATTGAGACAAAACACACGTTGTTTTGGGTAATTAGTCAGGACATGGTAGAATTAGTCCTTAAAGAAAATAAAAACTGTATGTTGTTTTGGAACATTCTGGACGTAAGAAGTGAGTCTCACTGTCTTCGTCTTTTCTTCATGGACGGATGGCAAACCAGCTCAGAGTAACATTACCAACCACTCCAGTCGCTACTCTCAAACTAGCTCATTCAAACGACGGCTGAATCAGGTGTGACACCTAGTGGTAACATCTGGTACACCGGTCAAGTCTGGCTCAATAATTAATATCAAACCAGTTTGAAGATTTTTGCATCTCCATTTTTACGTCGACCCAACTCTAATTCAGATACACATTAAATAATTTCTTGTGAGCGTGCCCCTATTTAAACTATCAATATTAAATATCACAATTCTGGTCAATATTTGATGAGGCCTATTTTCTAACAATGCAGCTTTCAGGGCTCAGAATCAATATTTCAAAAAAGTTAATTTTTCATAAGTTTAGCTTTGAAAGCCCAAGTGCATTATTAATATCAGAGCAGTGTGAAAAGTGACAGATTCCATATGCATTTTATAAACATAGTGGAGGAGGTGAAAACTATACGCTGTGCACTGATTCCAACACAAATCTTTTTCTTCCCGGCAGGGGGGCAGGGGGACAATACGATCTCTGTCAGAGGCTCTGTGTGTTTTGCCATCCCCTGCTGTGTTTCAAATCCATCACTGTAGATAGAGTTCCTCTCTACAACTTTTCTTTTATTGCAGTCTAGAAATCCCATCTCTGCTGTTCGTTCTCTTTGTCCTCCTTTAGTTTATGAGTCTCATCGAGAGTAGCCACTGCAGTCTCTCCTCCCTCTACCGCTCGTGTCTCTCCTTCTCCCTTCTTCTCCTTCTCCCTCTCTCTGATGATCTCCACCAGCCTCTGAAACTTCTGGTTTAGCTCCTCCATCCCTCCCACCACTCTCCCATCGTCCTTCTCTCCATCGCTCTCCAGTGAACTCAGTGACTCAGCCCTTGAATCACGGCCCTCGAACTCATAAGTCTGCAGTGAGTCATAGGGCGGCTGCGACAGGTCAAAGGTGACTTGATCCAGACGGATGTTCAGGAGGTCTTCCATGCGGAGGGGCTGCGGGTTGGCGGTCTCTGCTCTCGTAGGCTCCGCCCAGCCTCTGTTGTTGCCAAACATCCCCCCAGGTAAGGGCAAAGGCTGTGGGGTCAAATCCTTTCTCTGGAGTCTGCACATGTTCAGTAGCTGCACTCCCGTTGGGTACAACCCACCGCCGCTAGTCCCGTTCATACACGTCCCTCTGCTGTTTGGATTCAGCGAGCCCACAATGCTGTACGTGTCTCCTTTCAGGTAAACAGGAGTATTCACAGAGTTGATTTCACTGCCATTTGAATAATTTCGCTCAGAAACGGAGGGAATGGAGGAATCAGTATCAATGTCATCTAATGTGCAGCTAGTGGCTCCCGTGCTGATCTGAGTCTGCGCTGACCCCGGTCGACCCTCTTGCTGGTTTGACGAGGAGCTGGTGTGACTCTGGCATGAAGACTCATTTGGGTCACAGTGCTTCAGATTGGCAGCGTTGTTGGCTGGTGTCGACTCTTTTTCGGTTGTGTCTATCTGTGAAATAGAAGAAGAAGAAGAAGAAGGAGGGCCATATTAGGTGATTCAGACACATGCAGGGACAAGAGTATGGAAGCAGGAAAAGGCCATATTTTTTCAAATGTGAAATTTAATCACAATTGAAAACGTAATGTTGAAATTTGAATACCAATTAACTGATTTTGTTAAGATATTTTATTCTGAAAACCCCATATTTGAATTTATATGGTTTGAATGAGATAATTTCAAGCTCTGCAAGTGAAAAAACTATTAGACAATTTCAGATCGCTTCTCTTTCTTGGATCATGCGGCTGACTGAACTTAACCTGATGAGACGGAGGTCTAATCAATTCCATTCTGAATGCTTTTTGTAACCTTGGTTGAATATTTGGTTGGATTTAACCAAATGAGCAGTGAGGGAACACATAACACAAGGAGAGCCAGCCGCTAAATGAGTTCAATTCAACAACTTAATGCCTCAAATCATAGAAAAACTATCACAAGATGACTGACAACTTTGTTTGGCTCATTTTCTGTAACCAGTGTAGCATTAGATCATGGCGGAATTAGCATGATAGCTAGCTAACAATTTAGCCATGCACTAATAGTTAGCTTCCTAATTAAACCACTCTTTCTTGCTCCACTGTTACAGAAAAGGAGCCAAACAGCTGGCTGGTGGCTAGCAGCAGCTATATCTACGAACAACAATTGCCATTTCGTTATGTGCCAGCTAAATGACCACAGCAAACGGTGCAATGTCCTTTCTTATCTTATTCTCTTACTACGACAGAGTTCTGCATGTGTTCTTGTTTGACTCTTCTTACTGCTTTGAGGTGTGCAGGACTTTTGAAAGACGTCTGAATCAGAATCTGATGATAGTTGGTGGGTTGCTACAGTGACTACAGTTACTTATGAATCACACTTGCACTTTTAGTCATGAATTTTAAGGGTATATTGTTGGACAACGTTATTATTCACTCGGTTTAATCCTTGGCCTTTCCTTGCTTCCATATGATTGCTCCATATTTTTATCTGTTAGTGTTAATACTATTATCTGACCTTTGCCTGATCCTGATTCTCTTTTGTGTCAGCAGCCCTTGCTTCACTGCTTTCTTTTCTGTCTGTGGTTTTGCTCTTCGCCAGCATGTGCTCTGCTTCATAACTAGCCGGGCTCATCTCGGGAGAACGCAGCAGAGGCTCAAAGGTGCTCTGGTTCTGGATGACAAGGGAATTGCCAATGTGACCTGCAGTAAGCCCATGGGTCAGCTGCGTTAGCTGCAGACCTGCCTCCAGTGGCCCGACTGGATAATCTCTAAGAACAGGCAGCGTGTGGATGCCGTAGCAGAGGCGTCCGTAGAGCGGAGCGGAACCTGGCCTCTGCTGAGGGTCCAGGCCGGGGCGCGGGTTACGGCTCCAGCTGTACGTCCTGGCCCTTGGCGCATTCTGCTGGGTGTACCATCTGTGCCAAGAGATAAATGTCAGAGAAGCGCACAGTCGCACACAAACATGCACACGCTCCCATAAGCCACCATGGCAAGGATAAAGTTTTTTATTTATTTTGGGGAATGGCTCACATGTTTCTGTTGTTGTGCATGTGCTGTATTCTGTGCATGCTCTGCAGCGCTGTAATGTCAAAAGCTGCGGTGTCTGCTTCCCCTCCCCCCTCGTCATCATAGGATATGATGTTTTCCCTGACATCATCCTCCTCGAAGGGTGAGTGGGAGTCTCGCTTCTGATGGCGCAATGACAGCGAGAGTGCACACACCACTAAGGGGCAAAAAAGAGACACATGACCACCATACTCCTCAGATGTTACAGAAGCAACCTGACACAACTGCTCAGCATCTGTAAAGAAGTCATAACAAATTTTTAGTGCTTCAGTGACTTCAGAAAACCAAACAAAACATACCCAGCAGAGTGGTGACACAAGCCAACATGGCGAGTAAGGTGACCAAACTGAAAATTAGAGACGGCGAGGCGGAAGGCACGGGGAGACAGACCATGTGTCTCTCCCATCTCCTGTCCCTTTGTCTTCCTCTGTCCTCTGTTTGCATGCCCCCTCGCAGACAGGGACAAATGGTCACAGTGACCGTGCCAGTGTTGGTCAGACCCGAGGCCCCGTCGCGGAGCACAACTGGCACGTAGAGGGTGAGCGAGGATGAGGAGAAGCCAGGGAGGGGCTCCAAGGCTGACTGGAGCACCAGGCTGGCTGTCACACCTGATAACGAGGCAAAAAAAGACACACATCAAACACGGTCACTGCACAACATTAGCACTGGTTTTGGCTGGTGTCATGTTCCTGGATTGTGCGTGAAATAGAAAAACAGAGCGACCTCCGGTTTCTCTGATGCTGAGATTAAGGGCAGAGCCGGACTCTGGAGGGATGCTGAAGTGGATCGGGGTGTCCTGGCCTCCTTGGTCCCTGTCGATGGCTCGCAGAACCTGAACTACCTGTATAACATGGATCAGGATGCTTTATTTTAATGGTTGTCAAGATAAATCTGAATACAAAACTCATTAACTTGACAGGACTAATTACTGCACAGAAGTATATTAATATTATTTAACTTTTCTCTCAGTTTATCCTCTTGGCAAATGTTAACAATGACATTTAAATTTGAAGGGTCATGACAAAAAAAGTTGTAATAAACTGCAGAAACTAATTTAAACTTACAATCCATATGATTTGACACTCACTGTCGGCCTTTTTACTGGAATAGCTATTAAATGTATTTACATTTTGTAATTACTCTCTGTATAGTAGTTTTTATTGTTAGTGGTGGGGTCCGCCACAAGGAATTCATATGAAACAATATGGAGTTTAATCCAGTTTTACTGTTTTTAATTTTCTAGCAGCCTCACTGTTCACTGTTCACTCTCCTAATGCTGTATCAGAGCTGCATGAAGTTATATGCTAATGCTAATATTAACCCAAAGTAAGCAACCAGGAAACACCAATTGGCATTATTGTAGTAACAGGGAACTTATTTTACAGCTTATTTGAATGCAGTTAAAGGCGGGCTGTATGACATTCAGAACATGTATATACCATAGAGCTGAACAAAGATATGGTGGAGCAGACCAGAGTGAAGTCACGTTGCCTCAGTATTTTATTCAGAGCTTCTCTGATGTTTGTTTCGATAGTGTAGCCTGCCATGCAAACATGTTAATGCATATGAGCCCCCCCCCCCAGAAACTGTCCTGTAATGTTTATGTTATGTTAAGTTTTACAGATTATGTCCCCTTTCAGTATTTTAATAATGACCCACATAATATACAGAATTTAAAACATTGAAATAATTTGAAAAGGCGAAGCTGAGTTGATAAAGATGATAAGTAAGTTTGCTGCGCTGAACCAATTTCTAATGCAGGAATGCTTTTAAAACAGAAGAACAAAATTAAATAAAGACAAAAATGAGAAAGAAAAAAAAGAGTCACTTTCCTGAGCCTGAGACAGGATGG
The DNA here is from genome assembly GCA_903364295.1 of Serranus cabrilla. NCBI lineage: Eukaryota > Metazoa > Chordata > Actinopteri > Perciformes > Serranidae > Serranus > Serranus cabrilla. Next base: position 600,863 of record CAFUXE010000329.1, read on the forward strand.
ATGAAAACACAAATAAAATCTGACATTAAAAGTAATATCAGGCAAAAACAAAACAAAAACGGACCTGACCGGGGGCACTGGAGTCACATACAGACGTTGTGTACTGCCTGTCCAACTCCGGCGCGTTGTCATTCTGGTCTAGTGTCTCTATGGCAACCACAACCCTTGACACAAGATTTGGATTGTCTGAAAGAAAGGGAAAGCGACACTAATGTTGAAATTATCACTGCATCTGTATCATTTTTTACGGCACACTTTGCATTCCCAACTCCGAGCGGTGCTTTGGGTGAAATATGACTGTGGCAAGCTCTGCTGCTCGGAGCGCCCGAGGGCAGAGGGGCTGACATACCCCTCTGTGTGGCGATGACAGTGATATTATGCCACTGCTCCTGCTCGCGGTCCAACTCCATCACTGTGCTGATAAAGCCCGTGTCAGAGGCGATGCGGAACAGAGCCTCGGGGTCTGACTGGGGATCGATGGAGTACCTGAGATACAGAAACAGGCACGAGCAGGTACAGGGAGGAAAAAAGGAGTGAAAAGAGCTCCGAGTGAGCAAATGAGTGACTAAATGAGTGAGCGATGGCGTAATAACCACCTGATGTTGGTGCTTTGTCCTGTGTCTGGGTCCACAGCGAAGACCCGGCCAACAGAGCAGACAGGGGGGCAGTTCTCAGACACATCCAGATGGTAGCGAGCCTGGGAGAATCGCGGCGGCTCATCAGCATTAAGGACCATGACCCGGACTGTTGCCTGGTCCTTAAAGGGACCTTTCCTTAGGTACCGTGCATCCACTATAGGATTGGCAACTTCCACGGAGAAAGTGTAGGAGCTGCGCATCTCATAATCCAGCAGCTGTTAGGAAAATATAAAGCAGCATCAATCCAAAGTTATACTTTATTAAAGACCTTTCATATGCACATACAGTACTTAATGCATCATCCTCATTCTTTTTCATCTCTCTATAAAACTCACACACAATATTACATTTTGGAGTTATTCCTTTCATCATCACACTCTCCTTACTTCATCCTCTGCAACCTTTTAATTTAAAATTTCACCGAGCAATAGTTCTTTGAATGCCCAATGCTTGGAAGTAAAAAGACGAGTCACACTGGCTGCCTTTAACAAGGCTGCTCACTTCAAATCAGCTACAGCTTCTCACCAGCTGCTTATTAGTTCATTGTTACACATTAATTGCTTGTGTAGAGCCTTGGGAATCTGAACCTGTCAGCTACAGAGTCTCTTTGAGAGGAGTACTGAAGTGTTTAAATGGCGAAATAATATTAATTTGCAATACCAGACCAAAGGAAATTTGTTCAGCTCCTGAAATGTCACTTATTGAATATTTTTCTCATTATGTGGTCATTTAAAGTGCCTGTACACAACAGTTAGAACATTAAAAGAGCAGTGAAGAGCTATTTACTATGTGAAGGTGTAGTGGAGCAGAGAATGAAGTCGCGCTCCCTCCGTGAGTTTTAATCCCAGATTCTCCCTTTTGTGCTGACAACAAACAACAACAAATCGTTGTGGTAGCTGTTCCTGCTGCACGTGCAGTCCCACTGCAGGCTACGCTCTGTACCGCTCTCACTTCAGCACTGATAACGACTTCCCAATCCACGGCATTGTCAAGGAAGCGTAACGGCCGACTGCTGGTTCCCCTTTAGGTTACACTGCTGATCTGCATTTACACTGTCAGTGACAAAACAACAGGCTGCCCAGACATTTTCAATGGAAGCTACAAACTCAACACATGTCGATGTGTGTCAGCTTCAAATCAGAGTTAAGCTGGTCTCAACTTCTTCAGTGCTCTATTGACAATGTGAAGCGGCAACCAATAATATGTTCTTGTTTTCTGGAAGGATATCAGCTGCTGGTTTGTAGTCCGTTTGACAGCCAAGTTGGTCTAATCACAGTCTTTGTTTTTGGTTGAGTCTTCGCCGTGAAAGTTCACCACAGTTGAACTCGAACTCGGCGAATATTCACCAATGTTAAATCTGTGTATGTGTGACCGTAACCAGATAAGCCTATGTAACTTACATTTTAAACACACAATGGCTGTCACTGTGCTTTATGTATTGGGGCGAACACAGAGATGCAAAGAGCGGCAACATGTGACGCATTGACGTTTGTAGACACACACACAGGCCCATGACAACATAAATTTGTCAACAAGCACTTGAGCAACATTTGACTTAAATAGCAACTCTGCAACAATTTAACTGGCCATGCTTGGCTGTTTTGTAACATTGTCGCTCATAGTGTGAGCGCAGCTTTAGCTCTGTCCCAAATCTTGCTGTTTTTAAGACAGTTGGCGAGGGCGAAGGCACCATGCTGCTAGCCGCCAGCTCAGCCACCATGTTGAGAGCCGTGTGCAGGCAATCAATATGCTCTGAATTGTGTTCACAGCCACTTTAAGCAAAACAACCATGTAGCTTCAGATCCTCAGCTCTGATGAAAACTTTACACGCACACACTCTGCATCCCTCACCTTGTTCAGCACGATGACAGCCTCTTGGTCTCTTCCGGTGATATTAAATATTTCGGCCTCCTCTGTGTCCAGGATTGTGAACTCCAGCTGAGCATTTTCTCCCAGATCTGGATCGGTGGCAGTGACACGGCCCACCTCCACACCTGGTGCTGCTAGCTCAGATACAGAGAATGACCAGGCACCTGCAGAGAAGAAAACAATGAATACAATGGCTCTGAGCATTGGCACGCCTGTCAGTGAGACTCCATGCGAAAAAATAAACTGCACAAGGTACAGTGCTGGCTCAATTTTGTGTCAACTAACATAATGCATGTGGCTTTGTGGCTCATATTCACATATTTTCTATCCAATTTTTAAGGATTGGTCCACATTTTCTATCACAATACATTTCTCATATGGCCATAGGTAGACTGGAGTTATTTGTTGCTGTAATCATTGCACCTGCCCATACCGGCTGAAAAGAGATCCTCCCTAATGTGATTCTAAAGGATGAGATGGGGGACTGAATCCACAGCTGTCAGACTGTGTGAAATGCAATCTAACTTTTAGCTGAAGCTTATATCATATCTTACAAAGTTACACTATATTTAGTGTGGAACTCCCTCTTGGGAATGTCTCATGGGAATGTAAATTTTGAAGATACCCCCTTGATATGACTAACTCAGACTGCTGAAGCCACATTAGCTTTGGTTAAACGTTTAAATGCATCCCTGCACAGAATTTCTCTTACAGTGAAAGTGTGTTACATCTGAAAAGGGTCAGCGAGGAGAGGAGGAACTGCAGCCACCTCTGGCTCTTTCTTCAATAGTACCTCACTTTTGTAAACTACTGTGGCTACATATTGCACTGCAGGTTAGAAATGTTGTCTTTATTAAGCTGACATGTTTACTCAATCTCAGGATATATAAGTACAAACTAAATATTTGTGGGTTGCAGCCATACATTTCGGGATGTCAGTTCAAGACTGGTCCCTACTAAAATATCTCACAATATTTTAGAGATTTTATAGCCATTCATTTTGTAAAGAAATTCTGAAGATACTAACTAGTGGTAGCTAATGGGAAGTGCTGTCATAGACAGTTTTAAAGACTAAACCACTGATAATAAAAAAGCAACTGTTAGGTGTAGGCCCAGTAACAGGCTATAAACATACAGTACGTACAACTGTAAAGCTTCAAAATAATTGATACTTATTTGTCTAATTCTGTTTTTTAAGTCCTTCAGGAACATTTATACACTGATTCACTTCTACTCGTACTTTGCTACGATTATTATTTTGTTAAACATACTTTTTCCACATAAAAAGTGAAACTCTCTAAAGGGGTTGGAATCACATCTACCCCATTGAAAAATGAAAGAAATAGCATTAGAGGAAACATCAAAGAGATTCAGCCATAAATGTTTGAGCCTCCAGACTCAGACGAAGAGTCTGTTGTGCAGCTAAATCGGCAACTGGAAGACGTAACAGAATGATAAGTGTAGTTAACATCTTTTATGTTTGTTAGCTTGGGACTGGCCATACACTGCATCAAAATAATGGACGTAGCCATGTGACACCATCGTATTTTTTTGCAACCAGCACATGTGCAGAGCTGAGACCCAAGATTGCTAAGTTGTCAGCTAGCATTAGCTTGCTAGCTTGGTTTGCAAGGGGCATCCATTATTGATGTAGCTGAGTGGCTTTTCGTCCAACTGAACACCAAACAAGACATTCTTGGACCAAAATGGCAGCAAATTGTCAATCACAAGATAGTCAGACCCTAAAGCATACCCTGCTTTATCGTCTATTTTACTCTAAATGGTGTTTTTTTGTGTGTTTTTTTTACCATAAGCTGGCATCATTTTGAAAATAGTGGGTTCTAGCCTGCAGAATGTTGATAGAAAACTACACCTAGTTTCTCCTCTGTTATCTCTTGTTTCAGCCAAAACATTATACTAATTATAAGGAAAGGTCATGATATGTTTTGTTAGGTATATAAAACACCATATGGACATGTTAACGAACTAGATTTTTAATTTGAAGGTGTTTTTTTAATGAATCAAAAGCTGTTTTTTTTTAAAGCTTTTCTTAGTGAATCAGTCCTGACGTTCTAATTTATCTTGGATTACTGACGGTCCACTTAACAAGCATGAAAAGACAGCAAGTGATGTGTGGCAGGTCATGCCATTTACTCAGACTATACATCATTTGTGATGCTAAACAGCAACAAGCTGCAAATCTGGAGAAATGCTCTCTTTTTAATCAGAGCGCCGCTACCTTGCTGATAGTTAATCATTCAAATCCTCCACAGTATGAAGAATGTTTAAAAAGTCACACCCCTCGCATTCAAAGAGCATACTAAATGAGCCGTTTGCTCAAATTGTGGCGTTATTGTCAAACAGAAAATAATGACCTGGGGTTGAGGTGGTGAGGGGGGGGGGGGCTATAGTCAGATATCAGTAAATAAATAACAGCGCTGGCATTTGGAAATATTAAATTGCTTCTATGAAGCACTGTATTGCAGAACAATATATCAACACAAAGAACAGAGGCTTTAAACATTAAGACGAACGGCAGTAAGCAGAGACTGTCAGGAAGAAGAAGGAGGGGAGAGGTAGTATATAGAGAAAAGCAGTATATGTCTCAAAGCGTTAGACGCATTCTGCAGTGATTTTACTGTCTATTGAAGCAGAAAGCACTGAACTTTAGGATGAAATATTAATAGCATGGAACAGGGAAAAGCTTGGATAAGAAAAAGCGGACATGATCTTTCACTCTTCTACGTCAAGGCACAGTCCATTTTGAACCAAATGGGAGTGTGTATATGAATGTTAATGCCAGTCATCTTGGCTGAGGTTATGTTATTCCAACTGATGGTAAAAACAATGATTAGGAAGAGTGCTTAGAATAAAAGAGGAACCCCGAACTGACAAGCTGTTTAACTACTTTGGAGCTTATCTTGAACCTGTCACGAAGACGAGGACCCAAAGGAGGCAAAAATATCAGACTGCTGTCACAAATGCCATTACAAGATGTTTCATCATTTTAATCTTTACTCGCACACATATTCTACAGCTACAGAGATTGAAAGCAGCAGACAGTTAAGTGGTGATCTGATAACAGCAGTGCTTACTCCTTCTGAAGTGAGGGGGGTTGTCGTTGACATCACTCAGCTTCACAGTGATGGTGGTAGTCCCTGATAATCCGCCCAGATGCCCTCCCATGTCTTTGGCCTGCAGGACCACCAGATATTCATCCCGTGTCTCTCTGTCCATGTCAGGTACAGCTGTTCGCAGGACGCCTGGTGGACAGGAGAGCATAGAAAATCACAACGGCAACAGAATTTCACGGCGACACGACGTCCTGGGAAATTATTGTCAAAGCGAGTCACATGCATACATGTTTAGAATTAGGACATTGAAAAACATATGACTCCAGGCAACTTCTGCTTCTGAACACATCATGCAAAATGTGATTTAAAACGTTCTAACGTACACTGGACATATGGTAGCAAAGACAGAACATATGATATCTAAACAGGCCTCTGGGATTTACTGTGTGAAGTGTAACCATAAGCTGGAGACGCTTTAAATGGTAAACAGCTTTGAGCTTTGGATGTGTGGTACACATGAGCAGACCTGTCTGAGGATCCACAGAGAAGTAGTCCTGTCCCTGCGTAATGGCGTACACCAGCCGAGCGCTGTTTCCATATGTTGGATCATCAGCATCCCGGGCTGTGACTTGGATTATGGACGTGCCTGTGAGAGAGACGAGGCGACAAACGTGAGAGGTCAGAGTGCCGTTTGAAAGTAGTTAAAGCTGGAGCCTGGTTCAGAAGCTTAAAGTGATACTCAACCCAAAATCTATCTTCTCAAGATCAAGTACTTACATCTGTAGGATTAAAAGGATAATCCACTTCTCTGCTGACTATCCGTACGTGCCGTATCATCTTTCCGATAAAATATGATTCAATAACCCGCTTTCATGTTGAACAATTCCCCTCCTTGAATCTCTCGAGCTGTGCCAGACGCCGTGTATTTAGCCCCTTTTTGGCAAAAGCATAATTCTTACTGAGAATATGTTGAATAGGCTGCAGGAGCAGAACTACAATGACTAGCAGATTAATTAATTTGTTGTTTGACAGAACATTATTCTGCATTTTGTTTTGTGCTAAGTAAAAGCAATTTCTATAAATCTAATAAATCTCCAAGGACTCCTGGAAGTTGTGATGAGCTATTCTCAAAATGTTCTGATACTACAAAGACAAAACAATTACTTAAAAAAATCAACTTGTCCAGTAGTTTAGTGCTAGTTAGGCAAATATTAGCATTCTTACACTTATGCAATAAGGTGGTGAACATGGTAAATATTGTACCTCCTAACATTAGCATCTTAGCATTGTCATGGTGAGCATGACATTAGGCATGTATAGAAGTCTATGAATATACCAGTAATCATTTCCTAACGAATTAACAGTCTCAATCGTGAGATTCTAGTCTTCAATATAGCATAACATTGTTTTTTTTTTGTAAATCATGGTCCGATTTTGAATAAAATAGAAGATAAGCAGGGTTTGCTTTATCATCTATTTTACATGGAGACGATTGTCTTCACCTGTTTTCATCAGCTTTGTGTTTGGGCTGATTTTTCCTAGCTAACTGATATCACAGTTAACGTGAATTACGGCTGCATCTTGCTAACCAAGTCGGTGCTAGCATTAGCTGGTAAGTTAACGCTTGCTGAGCTAACAGATCAGGTGCAGTCAGGCTGGTGTTGCTTACCACTCGCTCCTCCGCAGTTCCAACCAGTCGTCTAAACACACTTCGGTCACTTTGGGCTTAAAAAAAAGAATACGACAATGGCCAGAATGCCAAACTTGAGGCTTCAAAACAGAAGACCATCTCACTGCTCTATTAACTGAGCAACAGCTGCCCAATTTGTGGAGCAGTCGCCCACTGATACAAGTCGCGGGTTTGATCCCTGACCAACTGTGTGTGAATAAGCTGTCTGTGGTGTTAAAACGCTGCCAGTGGTCTCAAAGACGGGAAAAGCGCTATACAATTGCAGTCCATTTACTAGTGATTACATCCACTTCTTTTATATGTGCTATGGTCTGAAATCACTCCCTATATACTGCTTTGATTTATACTACTTATTACTGTTACATTATAATTACTGTCCAGTTTAAGTGTCTGAATTCTAAGAGTGCTACCCCTTAAAAATGAATCCAGACCAAAAATGTAGTCTCCATGTGACTGCATTCTGCAAATGTGTCCAGTATCTCTGTTTACTTCTCAGTATAGAGTAAACAGCTGAGTGTTGAACACAGTCTTGTTTTGCTGGGAAAACTCATCACCACTGGAATCCATTGTAAACTAAATAAAGTCAAGCTGAGCACAGCTGCTGCTCTGCATGAAGGACAGCACCACAGGCATTTTACAGCCACATTTCAAAGAGATTTCTGGGTGGAGCATCACTTTTAATGTTGTTTTAGCTCTGTACCTATGTTGGCCATCTCCGGTACCATGGCAACATAGGGTTCATCGAGGAAGATGGGCGGGTTGTCATTGATGTCCTGCACTCTGATGATGAACTCAGACGAGGGCTCCAGGGCCCTGCCTGTCTGACGGTCTGTAGCTGTCGCAACGAGACGGTACTGGTCCTTCTCCTCGCGGTCTAAGGACTTGGTGACATGTATGTTGCCTGTGTTGCCGTCAATAACAAACACAGAGCCCACTCCCTCTCCCTCCAGCATGTACTTAGTGCGGCCGTCTCCTTTGTCCATGTCTGTGTGCAGCTGGGAAATAAAAAAACGGAGAAAATTACAGCAACACCTTCAGGCACCATCACTTCCAGACACAGCAATGCAGGTATTGCTCATTAACACTCATCATCTTTCTGTCTGGCAAGTACTGCAAACATGACTGTGTGAAATGGGTGATTTATGTTAAGACGGGATGTGCTCAGTGAATCTGAAATGAATGGCACCAGGTGTGGAAGATGCATATGGGACTGGGATGAGTACTGATGCACACAGCTAATTAACTCACTGGACCAAACATGCCATTGGGGGTTTGTTGAGGGCAAAACCGCATCAATGTGAACTGTGGCCCTGCAAATGTCCTACATGTACGTTCACAGATGCATGCCGCTAACACAGGCAGTATCCATCTGTAAATCTTTCTGTAACTTCTATCCATCTGTCCCTTCCTTTCCCCTTCTTGTAAATCCATCTGCCTGACTTCCCTGTACCTTTTAAGCTACCTCTTTTTCCAGTCCTTGTGTCTCTCTCTTTTTCATCAAGTTACCTCGGTTACACAGAATGCCCATCTGCTCACATTTCTCCTTCCCCCTTCTCTCTCCCTCTCTCTCTCTCCATCGCTCTCCCTCGGACTGTTTTGCTCTCTGGTGCAGAATTCGGTATTTAATGGCAGAGAGGATATTAGTGTGAGCTAGATAGGTAAAAGGCCAAACACACAGAAATAGAAAAGCTAAAGAGATTACTCAGCCTTCATCACACTGAGCTTTCTGACCAGGAACCTTCACATCTCTCTACCCTTAAGGCGCATCTGCACATGTTAATAATCCACATGGCTTACTCACAACCTCTGCTGTGGACCTTAGATACTCATGGAATCTTCGATTTTAAAATTCAGCTGCAACAACGGCTGTTCACACATTTTCTGAGCAATATTCAAATGATTTCGCGTGGCACATTCATTTTATTACATGAAATGTGTTATTTCAACAGAGAAATAGAGACTTCTAATTGCATACTTAATGATAAGTGCAGAATTAGCGGACTCATTTGTGCGCTCAAGACAGATGTCTGTATTTTCCAGCATAATGCATGATAACAACATATGTTCGTGCGAGAGCAATTCACACACACACTGCATGCAGGCAGAGACCAGGAGAAAATATAAGATTAGAGTGTGTGTGTGGTGTATGTCTTGGAGGATAAAGTTGGGGATTATAGAAACTCGTGATAGCATACCCTACAAATTGCTAGATAAGGGACTCAGGGTTTTTTTTATTCATCCCTACACCCACATCCCTCTCCCTCCTTTCTTCCTTAAAGCTAGCTTCGATTTTGATCCCACACTTCACCACGAGAGACATCTTTGTCAGAGTCTGTGCCTATCGCGCTCCCCTGTTCTTCGCCTCCCCTCCCCTTTCTCTCCATCCTCTTCTCTTTCTATCCGGCCCTCCTCTCCTCACTGTCTAATTGCTGGCTCAGTCCTGCTGTGCTTCAGTCAGCATGGAAAAACACTCTCACGGTAGGGGAAGTACAAACAAAGCTGGAAAAAAGAGGAAATTGTCTCTTCCAATTCCCTTTGTCACTTTCTCTCCTACTCTGTAATCTGAAATTTTCCCCCTCCTCTCACTCATGCGGCACATCCACCTCCGGGTATATATCCGCCTCACACTGCTCTATTTTGGCAGCCAAATTCTTGCTCTTTCGCACGAGTTGAGGCACCTGTGATTTGAACTGTTGACAAGTCAACTCAAAAACCGTGCACCAGCAATGGGTTTGAAATGATCATCCCTCTATTTTTGGCTGCTTCTCGGGAAACTGTGTGCTTCCAACCCCCTCGCAATGCAGAGATGCTTTATTACATGAATATCAACATGAGAAGTGCTTGCAGAGGAATGAGCAGTCTCGTGTGTCTACTGATTGCTTTAACACCCCTCCCTGACTGTATCAATAACAACCAGAGAGGAAGATTAAACATTTATGAGGTGTATACTGCACTGGTAAGAATCCAATCTAGACTGTCACTATAAAGTATACTGCTCGCTACAAAGTGGCTGGCAGCAGTCCCTGTTAGCGTTACAGCTGATATAATCCTACCCTGAGTATACTGTAGCTGCCAGCGGCTGCATTAGCAGTGTGGAGCGCCTGACTGTGAAATGCTACAAGTAAACCCCAGGGATCTGAATGGTTCAGGTGTGCTGTGGAGTAAATCATCGCAGACATTTTACGTGTTGCGACACCAACAGCAGTTGAAGGTTGCTGGTCTCGGTGACTGAAAAACTCAAGTATGTGACAAGTGGCGGGGGACTGCTGCATAAAGACTGCAATTACATGGAGTTATATTTGTGCCTCGTTCCTGAGCGCGTGATGAGATATTTTGAGAGCTTTTGCAAGAATGGTGTTTTGAAGCGAAATTATTGCCGCGCAAAGAATAATCTATGTGGTCCTCAGTAAATGTATTTGCCCACAAGTGCACTATTATCTGTCTGCTCTCGATGTCCCTGACCCTTGGACACTCATTCAAAGTGTCTGTCTTGCTCGTAGCATCTCTGCTCTCAGCGTGCCGACTCATTCAACTTGCTAAGATGGAACACAAAGCAAATTTTTTGAGGCGGCACAATTGCATTCAAATCAATGAAAAGACGCAAGTGAGGGCAAATTTGGAGTGCGAGTTGAAAATGTTTAAACTCGTGTGAGAAATTTGCAAGTGTCCCAGGGCTTTACAAATCTGATTTATGAACATACAGAGATGAGAGGAAATAGGAAAGAAACTGGAGGCAAATAAAAGAAAGACCCAGAGTTTGTGCTGAGTTCAGTCAGAGGCTGAGCTGAACACAAACACACAGAAACCCTCCCACACAGTAGCTAGCTACAGCTAATGGCTGTAAAGTAGCTACATTGGCTGTTTGAGGCGAAACACAAACCGTTGAGCAGTCATATTGTGAGAATAATGAGGCGAAGAAAGATTTTTTTTTTTCTGAATGCATCTTGCAACAGAGGCCCACAATCCCAGCCAATGAGAAAAAGAGAAAGGTTTGTAAATGGCTTGTCTTCAATAGGATGGTTAGTAGTATTATCAGTTACTAGGGTAGTAGGGAGGCACTGGAGGATTGGTGAGCAGGGCATACACTCGCACATAATTAGTTTATAGTTTTGGTTACATACCTAGTTTTATGAATTTCCATCTGTACAATATTAGCTTGAAAATTCAAATTTGCTTTAAGGCTCTGTACTTTTCACAGGTAAATGTGCTGCTGAGTCAGTAGAATAAAATAATAATTAGAGGATCAAATAAAGTTCTTTTTTCCCCTTTTTTTTAAAGGCTGCAAGCTTATACACAAACTAAGCACAGACTGAACCATTGGAATTTAAATGGTTCACAAAACCATGTAAGTATCTCAGCTGTATAAACTACCTGTGAGGTCCTGTGGAGCTGGTGCCTTTCTTTCAGTGCTTACCTACTAGGAAAAGATAATCCTACTTGCAAAAGAGACATTTAGAAATGACCTATTTCAGTATTGAAACTGGCACATTTAACACATAACATCTTAATAAAGTCTATGGGCGAAACAGGAACATTTTGTGGGGCCACACTACATGACTTTTAACGTGGGATATGCTGACTTATGGTTATGGTTTTACTTTTACATGCACACTAATAAACCGATTATTATTTGATTTCTTATTCTAATTTCTACCAGATAATTCAAATGCTCACCTTAACAGCATAAACCAATATTCCTCTTTTTTGATCATTTACACAACGTAAAGAAGGAGAGAATTATCTGTGTTTTGCAAAAAAATGAGATTAATGTAATGTACTTGGAAAGAAGTCCAAAGAGTCCAGGTTTTTAAATTATCGCATTAGTAAAGTGCATTTAAACGCATTAAATCTAATAATTACCTGATTATTCACATTATCAGATTATTGTGTGCATGTTAACAGCTATTGGTGCTCCTGCCAAAGTTCCTCTGAATTTTCCCGAGCTCATTGCGTTCCCATTGGCTGTCATTGTGGGTAAAATCAATATTTACACTACAGGGTTTTGGCTTGAAGACAGGTTGGGATATTTAAAAGGCGTCTGCGATACATCTCTCAGAACCTGTCTTTGTAAATTCACACTTAGCGATTGAAGCTAATGAGTCTTTGCCTCTGATCTGTTGCTGAAAATCTGTCAGAGATTAGAAAATCAAGGCTGAAATTGTGTAATGTAAAATGCATATGGGCAGTGGGCCGTGCAAGCTAAAAACAAACACTAAAGGCTAAAAAACCCTTTTTGGTGGATGCACTTAAAAGCAATTTTTATTCCGGTGATTGAACGCCATCTTAGATTCTGGTAATTACTTCTTATAATACATCCATGGAGCATGCAGAGAGAAGCGGGCCGCGCACAGAGCAGACATATTGAGAGCAAGACAGACACTCTAAGAGAGAGTCTGAGGGTTTGTAAGCTCCAAGAAAAGGAAAATGAAGAGGCTAAATGAGTCAGAACTGAGTGAAAGAGAATATCATTGTGCACTTATGTGGGTAATTGTTTGCTGAAATTAAATTATTCTTTCTCTGCACAATCAATTTATGTGCTGGCAGAAAATCTTTTTCTGAGGCACAAATATAACTGAAACAGGTTATTCACATGATGACCTCACAGCTTACCCGTCCAATGAGCACAGGCTCGGGCCCTCTGTACTCCTCGATCACAAAGAACTGGTTCCAGAGCCAGCTCCTCCGGCGGCGGGAGCGAGGCCCCTCTGGTGGAAGGTGCGGCTCCGACCTGCCGTCTTCAGACTCCGTGACCCATTTAGAGCGGCCCCGCGTCCTCTCAGGCAGAACGTCACCGACACCTGTCTCCAAATGAAGCTGAGGTTGGAGCGCGTGCTCCTCTTCTGAACTCGGCACTTGACTGTGAGCATTAATTACACCTTCCACCTCTCCATTAGTCAAAGTGCTTCTTCTCCTGCGGTTCAAAGCGAGTTCAGGGCTATGTTTAGGTTTCAGGGATTTGGCAACAGATTCAGCATGATTAGGTACGACTGTTTGCCTTGCTATATTGTCCTTAAATTCAGAATTATTAGATTTTCTGTCATTTAGTCTAAAAGCCACGTTTGGCAAGCTTCTTACATCATCCTTTCCATTCTGAAGCTGGTTTTCCAATTCTTCAAAACTCACAAAAAACTTGTCAGTGGACTCCGGATGCGGTAAAACTTGTTGTCTTTCACCTGATTTTACTTGCAAATTCTGATCTTCCTCTGAAAGGCCAGCAGCCACTGAAATGCCATCTCTTTCCCCTTTACAAAATAAAAGAAAAAGAAGCACAATATGTGCTGCCATTGCTAAGTTTAACCGTTTGTTTTAAAGAATTGCTGCTGAATAGCTGATCAGATGCAGATTTTCAAAATGATCCATCTTCTGTTCTCATGCTGAGCATCTCCTCCTGCTTCGTGTTTCTTCTCCCCCGTGTGAGTCTTCATTTCGCCTTCTTTTCTCACATTTTCCCATCCACAACACATGCTGCACAGGATCACCTGAGAGAAGACATAATTAGTGTGATCTTGACGGCATTCTCACTGTTTCAAGATACAGAAGTGGAAAAGATAAAGAGAAGCTGACATCTAACTCGTTATCTTGTAAATATTTTGAGACAAATTTGTGGATACAATTTTTTTTCTCCTGTTTGCTGAACTGCTCTGTTTGCTAATCTGAGCTCTCTGCCAGCTGCTGTAAAAATAGCTGCGAGTTTGTGCAAACAAACTATGAACATTACGGTCTGATAAGAAATTACCTAAAAAGGAAAATTCCCTTTATACCAGATGCTGTTATTCATATTATTCTCAATGCTGTTGGCATTGCTCTTGTGTGTGATTGCTGTTATTGATCACTCAGGCATTCTCCGAGAGTTAAACGTGGTCTTAAAAATTTTCAATTAATTTGGAGCCCGAGGGCCTGGTGGCGAGGTGGAGCTCAGGTACTTTACTGTGCCTTGTCACACACAATTGCCTGGACATGAGGTGATTGATGTCATTCCTAAAGATGGTGTCCCCATGCCTCAATGCCCAGTAGTGAAAGAAGTTCCCCTTAAGAGATTAATTAGACTCATAAATAATTTAATCAATGACTTGTCCTCATTTCCCAAAAGTTTAATGATCTGCATTTCGTTAGTATTTGAGTCAGATCCCGGCCATTGATCTTTGAAACTTGATGTACTGAAAAGTGTCAGCAGATTAACAAGACTAAAATGGCGTAATCGCAGTTTTTCCATCCACGTTCGACCTGCATCCATCACTCTGCCTCATGATCCCCTGCAATGAATGTAGATTTTCTCAGGTCTGTGTTTCACCTTTATGCGTGCATGGAGGCAACCACTATCACACACACGGCAACACTGCATGAGTCACGGGCACACAGGGACGAGCTCCACAAACTATTGTAAATAAAGTTTTCATGAATGCTTTTCTCTTTTGAACAGATTTACAGTGAAAGATTCAACCTTTAAAATTCTAA
>CAFUXE010000329.1:615595-642437 GCA_903364295.1 Serranus cabrilla
AAAAAAAAAAAAAGAGAGAGAGAGAGAAAAGCAGGGATGCACGATATATATATATCAGGCTGCAATTATTGGCTGATAATATGAAGCCAAATTACTTTCATTGACTTAACAAGCTCAGCATCTACATACTCCAATACAGAAAGCAATCGTATGCACTTTTAAAGTTGGTTTGCATTCTGCCCAAGCAACAACCTCCGGGACTGAAAAGTGAAGCCAAACCTGCAGTATTTGTAAAGGCCAGCAGGGGGCGACTATACTTACACACAGACTCAAGTCTATGAGAAAATGCCTCTATTTTCACTTGATTTATTAACTCAGTAAACATTTTCCTATTGAGTTTATGGTCTCTGTCAATAGCTTCAAGTCTTCTTCATTACAGCCTGATGTCCATTTAGTAAATTACGATCCCATTTAGAGTAAATAGATGATAAACCTTGTGATTTACATGTCCCTATCACCTATCACGTTTTTTTTCTTTGACCCTTTCACAGTGAAATTTCAGTTCATAAGCGTTAACTGTAGCATGTAACGTGTGCCACTAGCTAGGGTGTAGCTAGATTAGGTAGCTGCTAATTTAGCATCCTTCCAGCTCCCAAAATGTTTTGAACAAAAAAACAAGATTGCAACAGTCGATCTAATTTCGAGGCTTCAAAACCAGAGTCTATAAACCGATGGCTGACTATCTCCACTGTTTTAACACAGTCCATGAATCCACGAATAAACAATTATTGAGTTTACGCTGACATTTCTAATTTGGCAGGTTACGTAAAAGTGCTCTATGATCAATGAAAGCCAAAGTATGTCTTTGAGGTTCTTTGATGTACTTGACTATAAAACAATAAATGAGCATTTGAAGAGTCAGAAGTGTTGATAATGGTGAGTTAGATTTGGTTTGGTCAGAGCTATGGAGTATAAACTCCTCCATCTTTGCCTTTTTTACACTTAGGTGTAAATAAGCTACAGGTAATGAACCTCTTGAAAAAATACAATATATAAAAATCCATATTATGCTTCCCTATAAAAAAAAATTTAATAGATTTCCCTGCACAGCATGCTACACTATGCAAATGATCAACGTTATGCTGATAAACCTAAATCCTCTGGCCTCATCTGTGATCTCACTAAATAAATGTACATTGAAACATGAGCTTTGATTAATTTAGATGCAAATAAGCACAAGAGGGCCTGTAGTAAAGCAGAAGCCTTTGATGGCACAGCATAATATGAGCCATAACATTTTCTGATATATCCAAATTGATATGCTTCATATGAGAGGAGGGACACATGAAAATGAAACCAATGCTCTTTTTCACTCCAGATACTGACCCACTTTCTAAAGTAATTAAGTAATTTATACTGAAAAGGAAATTCACCCTTGAATTTTTTTTTCATTTCGTACACCAATTATACCAAGTTACTGTATGTAATGCTTCATGTTCAGCATCTTCATCTGTTTACCATCATCTTAATTCGAGCAAAATACAAGAAGTGCTTCTTCCAAAGCACTTTTGTCTTCCTCAGCTATTGTGTATTAGCATAGATTGAGCTCTCGGCTTACATTTCTCTCTTCTAGCTTTGCTCCAAAACCACGTTGCCAGCAGTACATGTCATTCACTGTTGTTTGAAGTCTTTAGAGTAGGAGTGCGCATGAGATATGTGTGAAATGTAAGGCAGGGATAGAGGATGAAAGCGTGAGGACGATTTGCTGTTGCCGGCTCAGAATGGAATGATGAGTGGTGACATAGCTCTAAATTGCAAATCGCTGTTTCAGTCTCACTTCACTCTGCATCGAGTCGCTTCACTGCAACAAGGCTATTTCATTTTTATTAAAAATAGCCTGTGCATGTCAGGACTTTAACATAGGGAAAAATGGAAGATGGAGGTAGGGAGGGAGAGGGGGTTGGTGGTGGTAGGAGTGCGCTGGGAGGGGGACGGCCTGGCTGGCTTTAACGGCCAGGACGTGGACAGATTCTGCTCCATTTAAACATCTCTGGCTTTCTCTCCTTCTGCAATTCGTCTTAATGCTTATAGAGCTCTCATCCATTCTCACTGCCTCTCTCCTGCTCAGTGCACACATGGAAATCTCTTAAGTCTTTCAAATCAGACTGTTGAAGAGAGGCCCACTGTACTCAGCACATCAGTCACCTCATTATAGTCAAAGCTTGACACAGCTTAACCTTAAGTGATACCACAGCATTAGGACTGTGCTGAGCAAGTGTTTAGAGATGCACTTATTTATCATCGGAAAATGCTTCTGACATTAATGTTAGCTGGGTACACAACATCATTTTAAACACACTTTTTATTTTACTGATACTGATAATTACTTGCTTGTCCTGGTCAGTATTTCATATTTTTGTATTTCAAAAAGAAGTTCATAACTAGAGCCTGACCGATATATCTGGAAGCCAATTATATCGACCAATATTGGCCTACCACAGATATTGGTAGCAGTGTGATGTGTGTGTGTCATATGTGCCGATATTGAAACAGTATAGTAAAACAGTATCTGCCCATAATTCGTCCAGCAAAACACACTCACACGACTTACAATCCGCTAGCAAGCAGCACAGAATGAGACATGAAAACCAACTCTATAATGTCATTCAACATAGGAGTCAAGAGTTTAAATTCCCTGTAGAAAAATGCAGGTGATGTCAAGAAAAGTAACTTTTGCATTTTAGAACATTAAACAGCAAATTTTCATTATTTAGCCTCTTCTACCATATGTTATAACATAAATTGTGTGTAATTGATTGTAATTATAATGTTACATGTGTATGTCTTTATACTACGTATACCGCAGATATATCAATATTGGAATTTTTTGCTCCCTAATATTGGTATCAGCCCCCAAAATCCAGTAATGGTTGTGTTCTGTAGTTTATGCACACCTCAGGGTAAGAAAAGCTAAAAGATGGATGATTCAATCTTCCAAAGCTTTGACTAGAGTAAGTCTACTGACATCACACTGAGAAGCCAACCAACCAAACCTTTTGAATTAGTGTGTACATGCTGCACTTGTTAAGTCAAGAAAGCAATTTGGCTGCATATAAGAGAAGACAATCTGTAGGCTATAATTTCAGAATAATCAGAATCAGAATCAGAATAATACATAATAACATACATTTCTCATTATCGGCCAATAATTTAGCCAGGCATGCACTGATCAGACTGTCAGAAACCTGGGTCTGATACCGTCTGATACCGTTGTTTAATTAACAGGCTGAAAGCCTCACTGTGTGGAGGTGACTGGGATTATCCTTTAATGTGTAAACCATCATCAGGCTTTCAAGCATTGCTTTCCTAACTTTGTCAGCCAAAATGTAACAATACAGACGTATGAATCTACTGGATTGTTTATAAAATAATAAATGATGCACCAGCAACTGTGAGAATTTTTTTTTCAAAATTAACAGGAATTACAATTCACATGCAAACCTTGCAAATCTTTTCATCACAGTAGCCTATGTAATGTTTACTCAGTAGCTATATACAGAGAATTTAATTAAATAGATCATTGTCACCACTTCTTGATCCAGCTATATGATGCAGTATGCACAATATCAGTGTTGGTGCACCCCTAGTTACTGTGCGTGTGCGTGTTTGTGTGTGTGAGAGAGAGAGGAGAGTAGTTTTAGATGATAATTTCTTCTTTGACATTACATTAGGTTGTGAGCACAGAGGGACATTACATTCCTCAAAGCACATGACGGCTTTTTGCATCCTTCCTTTGGTCACAAAAACCAGCACGCACGCACGCACGCACACACACTCACATCTGGGCAGCTTATTAACATATCTAGTAGAGATACAGTAAACAGCCCGGAGCGTGACCTTGTCTTGTTCGAGAAAGCCAGAAAAATGACCTACTTGATGCATGTTAATGTGATTTACACACTTGGGCTAACTATTATAATGAATGCAGCGTGCCCAAAATATTGCTGCCGGCTAGTCACCAAGGTCCAGCGACCCCATCACATTAGCGAGCGTCCCCGCGTCAAAGTGCACGCGGCGGGCAGGTGAGTCTGGCGCGAATAAACCGAGAGCGCGCGCACATTCGCAAACGGTACCTAGCCAGAAAATTAGAGGGGAAGCACAGCATTATCCGTACCATCTGTCGAAGCTTGGCTCTCGTTGCTTTCCCAAACCTTTCTCTCAGCCGTTTATTATTTCACCTAAACAGCTCGCACATGTTAACATCTGCTGGACAGCAAGGCTTTGCTTCTGTTTATTTTTACGAACAATAACTGGGAGTAAAACTGTTAAGAAAACCGCCTCGTTGTGGCGAAGCCCCCAAAATAAACTGAACGACTAATAAGTCGATGAGTGGAAACTTGTCACGTCTGTATAGGCGTTAAGTGGTTTCACTACGAGAACCCAGTGAATCGTGAAGATGAAAAAGTGCTTTAGTAGAGTAGAATAGAGCTTACCGTGTGTTTGCAGCTCTGCTCCGGTGCTTCTCTGGTTTAACGGAGCTGAAATGATCCAACGTGGGAAAGGATGCCGAGGTTCATCTGAGCTCAACGTGAGGTCTGTCCACTTAGCCCAGTCTCTCTCTTTCTGAGTCTCTGCCTCCTTCCCTCCCTCCCTCCCTCGCTCTGTGTCTGTCTCTCTCTCTCTCCCGTCCCCTCTCTCCATTAGTTTTTTAACTATCTCAGAAAGACGACAGTCACCCTAAAAGCCCACTATTTTTGAGGATGCTCAGTGACCATTGAGTAGGGGAGACCAGGGGCCATTGTAACATTTTTTATACGTCTCCATAACTCAAAGACGACGAAAAATACACAAGTAAAAACTCATAAGTGCATTAATTAATAATAAAATAAAATACTGTCGATATTTTTTCACTTATAAGGACACAACTAAAATATTAAATGTGTTGCAAGATGTCAGAGTGCTACAGTTGTCCCCAGCAGGGGGCAGTGTTGGGCTCAAAATTAACTTTTTCCTCTGTCCCGCTACTGCCTCAAATTCTACTCTGAAACAATCCCGGACTTCTTAATAGGAGATATATAGTCACAGCCATGTGCAGAATGAAAACTATTATTTTGACTTACTTTTCTAGAGTCCAAGGAGTGTTAGTGCATCTATTCTCAGTGGTGTAAATGACAGCTTTCACAGTCACTTCACTTTACTTATACCAAAGCTCCTTTACTTCTCTTAAGGAGTTTGTTTGAGCTTTAAACTAGCTGACAACATGTGTGTTAACATATGCTAGCAAGACGCAGTAACATTAGTGGCTACTACATTGAAATAGGTGCGAATGTTGCTTGCTTGCTAATGTGCGTATCACATTTAGAATCAAGCTGGTTGGGTGCAACTGTAACATTTAAAAATAAATTACATTAAACAATTAAATTCAATAAACAGACAAACTGACAGTGAAAGGAACCTGCATCGATGACACCTAGCATTGATGCAAATAGTTGTATAGTATGGTTGTTAATGTTTATTTTTAACCAAAAACCCTGACAAGACATTGATATAAACTTTAAAAAGCAGTAATCTAAATTTTAGACAGCAGCAGAAGAATACTGCACATCCAAAAGTAACTGTCGTAACCCATAATCCTGTCTAAAACTCACGCCGAGGTGGGAAGGGAACATGCAAGGCCGAGGCAGAGAGCTAGCCCTACTGAGCATGTGCAGAGTAAGTGTCAGCACACTAATTTGTTTCTGATGGGAGGAATTGAGAGTGTTACAATTGCCTCTAGTCTCGCCCACCACACGTACACAATTTGTACCCATACTGACAAATTACCATTTCAGCATGGCTCAGTTTGTTGCACTTACTCTAAATTTCTCCAAAATTACAGTGTTTGTTTCTAATTATCACATTTATTATCACAGTTTTCTGGACAACATGTAAATCGTTTAAACCCCTTCAATATTTTCTGGTTCGGCTGTATCATTCCCTTGAAGCAATCCAGTGTTTTGTAATCTTCTTAAGTATAGCCAGTCTGCATAATCAGCCTCAGTACGTTTGCATTTTCCCAGTTGTTCCACTCAGAAGCTGGACCAGAAAATTGCTACTCAAGGATGCATTAAAAGATTACATTTCATCAATAGTGTTCTCCCACTTGCTTAAAACATGTCTCCAATGTATGACTGTAATTACCCCCTTTCTCCTCACTTTGATAGGATATTTCCTCCAGTGAGTTGAATGGATCGTTCACCATGCGTTTTCTTGGAAATTAATGATCAATTTAATATACTGTACATTTCTGTAATTCAGTCTCCCATTAAGTCTTAGCTTTAAGCTGTTTTTTTATGAGTCATTTCAATTCTTTTTCTCAGAAAAAACCCCAGCTTCAAACAATGCCATCTAAATCTGTACTTACTAATCCAAATTCCAAGGATGGATGTTGAAAACAACATCATTTCACACGTCTATATTTATCCTTTGGGTGCCCAAGATCTAAATATTTCACCCAATTTATCTGTTGTGAAAACGGAGGGATATGATTTTTTTTTTAGGTAATGTTATTTACATTTTGGCTTATCCCATACGTCCTGGAATAGAATGTTTGTTTCTTGCCTACATGTTTTGGATATTTTTAATTTTGGAGGGGAAAAAAAGACATGCTTTGAGCATCTCAGCACTGTAAAAAGTAATCATTCATCTTCAGAGTGCAGTCTCGCTTTGCACATCGATGTTTCTTGATCATTTGTGAGTTCTGTCTCCCGATGAAGAAACAAGAGAGCCTTAAAACAAGTGGTGGTAAGACAAGTGTTGACTGATATGACTAGAAAGCAAACTTGCAACCCTAAGGTCACTCTTCAAATCCCTTGTACCCAGCTGGATATGGAGGTTTTATTAATGCCAAAGCTTCTGCGCAAGCAGAAAACAAAGCCAAGCCGTAATCAATCTGCTAGTCAGGATTTGAGAGCACACAGCGACAGATTTACAAGTGCAAAACATGCTCTGAGCTCCAACTGTGAGAGGGGGCTGTCAAACATTTTTTGGCAAATTTCTGGCTGTTGGGGTCGTATTTTTTCAAAGATTAAAAAAACAAAAAACAAAAAAGATGTACTGATGTAATTCAGAAGGCAGGGTCTTTGACATTTCACTTCTTGGTCGAACCCAGTGGAGTACTGCTCTGAGCTGGAGTTTGCATGCGTGGAGAAGAAAACTGCCAAATCTGAACAGAAAGCGTTGAGAGGGCAAGTAAAAGAAGCCCTAACGCTCTGTGAGTCAGTGCTCTTTTTGCAGCCTCAAAACTCGATTCATATCACCATTCTGTCCTCTCTCTCTCTCAGAACTTGCTCTGCACTTACAAGTCTGCAAATCTGGACCACCAAAATGGTTTCCACTCATTTTTTGTTTTTCTCTCGCTCAATAATTCTGTCATTAATGAACTTCCGAAATATGGGAATTATGGATGAGGTCTGGGAGGAAGGGAGGCTTTCCCCGCTTTCTCCCGCAGCTGCAGTCAATCATACAGTTGTACTAGTGTAGGTTTGAGAAGACGCTCAACTCTCTGATGTTGCACTGGAGACGCACTGAGCATCATCACAGCCCTGCCCGTAATTTATTTAAAACATTGGATAACACATAGATGCACACATTAGCCATTAAAAGCTCTGTCTTATCAGCATTTAGAACCACAACCTTCACTACCAATCTTTGACATATTGTAGCATAATTCTTATGCAATAAACTTTCCTCCCATACTGCCCCACCCTTGAAAACTTGCACCCCCATACTTGACGTCCAACAAGGCAGGACTGAACTGTGAGAACAAATGATGAACAGCTCTGTACCTTTTTCCTGTAATGTTCCAGGCAGAGTCATTGTCACTAGAATAATTACTAGTATGCTTAATTTACTACCAGACTGCTCTAACAGAATGAACAGGCAAGTTCAGCAAAATTACATTTATTCATTAATTTATTGAAGTGTCAGAGAAACTTCAGACCAACTCTGACGGCAGACACAAATCAATTTTCAACTACCGGTTATTGCTACAGCTAAATTAGTTCCCTTATACAGAGAAACACCTCCAGACTTTTAGGTTTTTTTTTTTTTACTATTCACTCCGGTCCTTTTCTCTGCTTTCCTCTGTGTTGGTGTGATTCGAACACATGCAGGAGTAGGTTGTAATTATCTCACACACTAGAAATGATTCATAATGTTATAACATCCAAATCGAAATGCCAGGCAGCAGTGTGCTGTTAGAATACATTTTATCATCAGCGCAAACAAAACATCAGCTGTTTATTAGAAGGAACGATATGCATGCCCAAATCATTTGAGAAATAGCCCGGAGGATGCAACTGCCTGTCCTGTTCATTAATTCAGTATCTGCTGCAAAGATGCCATCATGCCTCTCCAAAATACTCCCCGATGTTTGCCTTTCTTTTCTCATGCCATTTTTGTTTGTTTCATGTCTTTACTCAGACAAAGTCACGTCCTGTCTCTCCTTTCCCTCTTGTCTTTCTTTTTCTCTGTAATATTCCTCTTTTAAATCCTCTCTCCTCCTACGAGTCCATCCTTTTGAGGAAATGTGATAGATATCTACACAGTTTCCTGAGTATGCATCCCTATGCGTGGCTCGGTATACAGCCTCTCTGGCTATTGATGTGGCCTCGTCCACTGTCAGTCCCCATTGAACACCTTGGTCCAAAATTGAGTAGGCATAAGGTGATCCTGAACCCACGGAGAAGAGTTTTCCCTGCAGGCGAGTACCATCACTGCACACATAGTACAGACTG
This sequence comes from Serranus cabrilla, assembly GCA_903364295.1. Taxonomy (NCBI): domain Eukaryota; kingdom Metazoa; phylum Chordata; class Actinopteri; order Perciformes; family Serranidae; genus Serranus; species Serranus cabrilla. The sequence continues at coordinate 624,313 of CAFUXE010000329.1, forward strand.
GGTCCAGAGAAACTGTCTTTCTTTCTGGAAAAACACTGTTGACCAACAGTTGTTGAAGAAGAGCTCTGAGTCTGAGAAAGAGAGATCTTTTCAAGACTTGGATCTGCAGACTTTCCAGGATCAGTCACTTGACTCTTTGCTGTTTCTCTACGGCCACTGACATCAATCTTTGCACCTTCATGGTTATGGCATGCATCTACCTCTCCTCCATCCCACCCACACAGCGTGGCAGCCACACACAGCTCGGTTCCCTTAAACGGGTGAAGCATGTGGGAAAGCAATTTGGCAGCTCCGCTTGTTGACAACCGTCGGCCGTATCGAAGCTGGTAGAGCCGCAGTTCTCGAGCCAGGATGCGTTTCCAAAGGGCACAGTCGGCTGAAGTACCCGAAGTAGTGCCCACCAAGTGACTGTGAATGGGCAGGATCTTCTGGGCGGCCGGGCACGCCACGAGGCCGGAGCAACTTGAACGAGTGTCTGCTGCAGCCAACACGCCACCCTGAAACATGAAAGCCAAGGTGGTCGTGCCGTGGGACATGGGAAAAGGCAGAGGGACAGACTGAGAGGAGGCCAGAGGAAGGCTCGTGGGGAAGGCAAGACATGATAAGATGGAGTCTTGAGATGAGACAGAACTGGAGCTCTGGACGGTGCTGATTTGTCCAAACTGTATAGGACTTTCATCCAGGTATTCTGCAGCTGGTATATAAAAATTAAACAGACTTGTTCTGTTGCTAAACGGAAAACTACTCACATAGTTACAGCCAGTGTTCGTTCCAAAAAGCACTGAAGAACATTTCGTAGTTATACTATCCACAAAGATGTCCTGGAAATTACACAGGTCTTGTAAGGCCATTGAATTTTCTTTCTTAAAAAAAACAACAACCCAAAAACACTTTCAAATCAAGTTCAACTGGAATATTAAGTGTCTGACCAATGTTTGTATGTCATCTAGACTTGCACATGTGTTGATTTCAGCAGCAGTCACCCTTTATATTGAGACCACCTTCATCATCTTCATGTGGTCATCTAAAACAACGAATCAGCAAACAGTTACCAATACCTCACTTACTTGACTTTGAAGCATAAGACATCAGCAGTCCATGGGTAATTAATTTTGGCTGCTATATCAGGTTGTTTTTCAGATCAGATTTCTTCAAAGACTTGTGTGGGCGTAGGCCAAAGAGGACGCAGGGTGATGGCAAGGCCTTGGCTGGAGCACATCAAATTAAGTTAGACTCTGAGCTTTGATGCATCACTCCCATGAAAAGTTCCCTAATAGAATCAGCAATAAATGAATCAAACAACATTTTTGTCACACGGCAGAGTCAATCTAGCCAAGCCTTTTAGGTGCTGTAGCCCTTTAAAGGTAATTCATGCAAATTGCTGAACTTGCAACACCAGAATATCAAGTAATGCAGCAACACACAGGGTGTATGCTCAGTACACAGATGTCACCTGTTTAGGAATTACTCCCACTACGCTGTCAACCACTGAGGCTCGACATTATTTTATGTTTACAAATGGATTGATAATGAACCTGAGGGATTATATGTTTGTTTTTATGTTTTAATTCATTTTGTGCTAAAAAACAAACAAAATGAAAGTGTTTCACTCTATTCTTTGTGGATATGTCTTCACTGCTGCGATTTTAATGGTAAGAAACTCTATTACACTTTACTGTACTGGCAGTAATAAGCCATATAAATGGTTGAATGTGAAACTCCACAACTTACTGGCATGGTTCACTCTCATGGAGTTGTTTTTCAGCTGCAGCAGGCAGCTGATTCTGAGAAAAAGCACTAGAAACCCACTGTACACCAAACAACACACAGACTGATTAGAGTCTAGCTGGTAAAAAAAAAAAAGTGGAAAAGAACCAGATATTCCCCTTTAAACAGACTTGCATTTGCCAGATGGCCTAAAACACAACAGTAAATTCATGCTAATGTTACTTCCAAACTGCCAGATGTGTAAATAACAAACTCTTTGCTAACAAGTTCACCATAACCCCGTTCGGGATTGTCTCAGCCACTGCAGGAGAAGAAAGTGAACGTGATTGTTTTGAAAATGTGTCCTCTTACAACTTGTTCCTTGCCTCATGTGTTTGGGGGAAAAGGATGGCATGCTAGCCTGTTTTAATGCCTCTGTGCTAGCAACAGCCATGGCCAGAGGCATCATGTTTTCAGGGCATTTGTTTATCTGTTCGTCCATTTCTATTCTCCCGAACGCAGCATGTAAAAAAGGCCTTGAAGGAATTCCGTGGTACAAACCTCCAATTGGACTTGAGGAATTGAATTGATTAGTGTTTTGTGGGCAAAGGTATCTGTGGCCTCGCATAACCCGTTTTCATATGCTAACTAAAAAAAGCGCATTTAGCAGACTGCAGATGTCCGCTAGGCATTGAGTATGTCCTGCATAGTTTAGCTCTGATTAATCCGAAGTCAGAAAACAAACATTTCAATAGTTGTTTTTAAAATGAATGATCCCCTCCAGCCGTATGCCTGCCAAGAGATAATTATGGGAAAATTTAACAGAAATGTCTTATAGGTTAAAATAATGAAGCGATTTTATACCCATAGGGTCAAATGTCAACTTCACTGACATCATAATGTCCTGCCAACACATTTTTATAGCCATTACTCAATGCCATATTCTATTGAATGGACAGAAGGGGAGATTGAGACCATATTTCACCTTTGGTCTTAAACTGAATTGGTGACACTAATCTTGGGTGCCCACTGCAGTGATTTTATAGATCTGTGCTGCCGGCTTCAAGATATAAGTGAAGCCTCCCAGTTTGCCAAAAAAAATTCACTTAATACCTTTTATTAAATCCTTTCAGTGTCTTCATGGGTTTGTTCAGTCATGGATATAAACTGAAACTTGACTGGTTGGGGTAGGCATACAGCCAAGGGGCGGTAATTCTTGTTCTTTATGACACTTAATTTTGTTTACTTATGTTTCATTTCACCTAGGGACACTGTGTGTTGCAAAACATTTCAGCCTCCTCATCGCAGACTGGAAAGAGCCTGCCTGACAATTTCATAGGGTTTGACTCAGCCCCTGACCAAGTGGTAGATGGCTCAGTGGTCCGTGTGCAGTATTGTTGCTCCAGGCCATGTCAGCTCGCAGTGGAGGTGGTGGTGTCCACATTAAGGAAGACAGATTTAGTAGTCTTCAGGAGGAAATGGATCAGCAACACAACCCGAGTCTACAGAATCCACCAGGTGACGCTCAGATTGCCTCCATCCATTTTATATCAACTTGACTTTTTCAACCGGCGCATTCTGGATGCCCAGAATGGGACAGTTCGCGCTTGGTTAGACCATCTTAATGATGGCAGGGAACACGGGACATACCATGGCTCCATGTTGAAGGTTTATAAAGTGCTTCAGATTGAGCCACTCTCGGCACGTCCAACTAAACCTCCCACTGAGTGCCCTTCATGGTCTGCTCAGCTGATGTGGCAGATAACCAGAGACCGAATTTGTCAATGTCCACACGAGTCAGGTCAGATCCTTCATCTTTATTACCAACATTTTAATGTAAACATGAGAATAATATTTCTTTATGTAACCTTTCGCTGATTTACATGTGCATAGATGTAATCGATATGCTGAAGTTCCCACTGGTAAGTCCTGGGGATTACTTTGGAGTGGTCCGCAGGTTCCAGCCTTTTATCGACACAGCTCTGGAGAGAGCCCGTCTTCATGCTGTGACACAGCCCAGGTTGGACTTAAACTTCACACGCTGACTTCAGATTTAGTTCAGTTTAGTCGAAGCTTATTCCGTATGATGTTCAGCAACACAGCATGAATAAAATCTCCAGCAGGGTCTCCAAATGTCGGATCAAATACTTAAAGAATAGCAGATTTCTTGGATGTTAAACTAGAAAGGTATACAAGGAAAATAGCCACCATATTTCCTAAGATTTACAGATGGTTTGTGTTGATTTCAGCAGATTGACAGGCCACAGTTCACTGATTGTTTCCTTTTCACTGCTGTCAGCTGTTACAACACACTCCTCTTTTAGTTTTACTTCACTGTCATTACAAATGACTTTACAAGCTTCATGAAGCCTCTTCAGCAGAGCATATGAAGCTTTTATTTACGGTCAATGAAAGACAGCAAGGTCAGTCATCTTTAGCAGAAAGCGTTTTAAATTCAACCTCACGCTTCGGTGGCTGAAAGAATGATTTGTCAATTATGTGCCGTTGCTTCAGCGTCACCTTATCTGTGTGGATCTACCTACTGAAATGGTGTCATGAGAAGCTCTGTGGGATCATCCATCACGTCGATAGTAAAAATGCATACGACTCTGTTCTGCTGCAGCTTACAGACACAGGTAGGTCACAGCAACCTGATACCAGTTTAGGGGATTAGACTGAGGTATCATGAGATGATTGTGAGTGATGATGTGTGTTTGTGAGCCTGTGGAACAGACTGTGTTATGTATTAATAAAGAGCGCTAGATCTCCTGTGGTGAAATATATGACTGTCATATCTCCTGTGTAGGGGACGTCATAATTCAGGCACGTGTGACAACAGGAAAAGATGAAGCCTTCCGAGCCAGAGCAGTTTTGCCCCGATGGAAATGGATTAGATTAGACTGTTACATACAGGACTCAAAGGTATAAAATCTCAGTATAGCCTCTGGGCTGGAGGGATAAGAAATAGAAATTAAAATACAGCTCGCGGCAACATCTTATAGTCTTACTTTCTCTTCTGTTTGGTTTGGTACCCTTGCTTTGCGGTGTTTGATTTCCTTTTGGAACAGCTGTAAGATCCTGAAAGATGGTTCCTTTCCAGCTGGGAAACTCCAGGCGATTGCAGTGTGTGTACTGCAATTTAAAGGCGTTCACAGCTGAGTAGGGTTTTTTTCCTTGTGTTGTGAGCTCAAGATTATTATGTCTGACTTTCAGGTGCTGCTGGATTCAACATGGGATGGTAAAACACACAGCTTTGGATTTAGGTAAGATCAGTTTTGCATTTAAAGTTTTAAAAAATAAATTTTCACTGTGAAATAAGCAACACACAACAGTTTTCTTTACATCTCACATGTTTGACTCATGATTGCAATAGAACAGGGATGACTGGTATTATATCTTGTAGATTTGATAACAGTATCCATTATGATGACACTGATGGATACTTTGTGATTGGAGGAAGCAAATACATGCCGGGCATTCACGGGTATTTTGGGCCTATTAAATACTACCGTTTTGGAACTAATGAGGTAAAATGCCTGATTTCTAATCACCGTTCATTTATTCTTTTGTTGCTCTATTACTGTGTTCAAATATGCTGTTATCCATATCACAGGTAAAAAATCAGCCTGAGTCAACATTACAGGAACTGCATAAGACTCATCAAGAGTGCAAGCACATGCGAGTATTTACACAAGCTTTTCTCCGAGAAGTAACTGAGAGTCATGACACGCCAGCAATTAACACAGGTGAAATTTGTTGACACAAGTCTTTCAAAGCAGTATTCCACTGGGATCTCACATGCAGAGTTTCAGTGCAACAGCTGCCCATCTATTATGTATTGGAAACTGCTGTTGACAGCCATCTTTTCATGTTTTATTTCAGGTGTGTGTAGCCCTCACTTCATACGACTGTGGGATCAGTATGGGAAGAAAAACTGCATTCAAACATGGACCTGGGAAACACAACTTCAATACAGCACGCTTTTTCATTTCTTGCAAACAAAAGAGGAAGAAATCAGCACAGGTGTCACAGATTGTTGCACTGTTAGACCAAATATGTCATGTAAATTATTCATTTTTTGACAGTTTTCTTATCATTTTCTGTAGGATCGTTTTGTATGAAGGACCTCAGGAGTGCTTTGTTTAAGCAGGCAGTTGATAAGATGTTCACTGTGGATCCAGAGCAAAATAAAATCACATTCAAATCAACAGCTCTACTCCAACTAGCCTCCTGCTTTGGAAATCACAAAGCATCTCTCCTGTTGGCCACTATCCACCTCTCCGGCCTGGGGCACTCGGTCAGTCAGCAACAGGTACAGTCACTGCCTTCTTTGTACCGTGGTGTTAGTGCAGCAAGGGAGGACACACAGAGAACAAAAAAGAGATCCAGACAAGAGTCTGGGTTTTAAATATTTCTATTTGATACATTACATGGCTCTGTAGACTCTGGTCTAAATCTCTTTTTTGTTTTCTGTGTGAGAGTCCTCCCATGCTCCTTCCAAAAGTAATACTACTTTATCACCTTTGTAACCTCACTTCTGTAACACTGACTGTTAATATTGTGTTTTCAGGGTCATGTGTTTAGTTTGATTGGTGCATCTGGTGACAATCGTTTTGCCCTGATGCATGCTGGGTACAAGCACTCACAAGGAATTGATGGGTTTCCTAAAGACTTGGACATGGCCTATAGCTACTACTCCAATGCTGGGTCACAGAGCAACACTGACAGTTACAGGATACATGAAGATAAGGTAAGTTTAAATAACTGAAGTTATTATGTATTAATGCTAGCATGCTAGTACAGGGGTCTAGATAGCCTGATTATGAATCCCTCTTCATTTCTAGGCAGGACCAGCCCTGTGTCAAGGTCAGGATAGCTGATTGGTTGGGATAAGACCTGAACAAATTGGGTTACATTTGCCAGTGCGAGTATGAACGCCTCGCCCACAGTATTTCTTTAATGCCATACAGGGCACTTTATGCCAAGTAAAGCAACGGGATTCAAAATCATGCCTCTAGGGATGACATGATCAGGCTAATTGGTCACCCAACCCAGTCCCTCACAAACAACAACAAATGGTTTGTTGTGCATCTTAATTGGTTAGAGGTGCTGATAGTCAAAGATACAAAGTTGTAAAGTAGGATTTTCTCTTTTAATTGTAAGCAAGAGAATGAGTTTCTCAAAGTGATAAAGTATATCTTTAAAAAAGGTAAAGAAAATGAGAAACATAGGTAAAACATAGCAATCCATTCACATTGAAATCATCACATGTTAAAACATATATATGCAACTGCACAGTATGTAGAATATAAACACACATATAGATACAGGGGTATCTAGTTAATCCATAAACCATTCAAACACAGACATCAACATGAATAGACACAGAATTGCAATTTATGCACATATGCACAAAAACACACTGTTCACATGCACATGTACACGGCAGCAGTGATCCTGAAGGGACTGTCTCCAATATATGATTAATAGTGCACTTGTTGGTCCAGCCAAGGAGAAAAGATGGGTCTTAAATCTTAATTTAAAAATGTGAATGGGTTAGCTGTCCTGATGAATAGAAGAGGAGCAATCCAAAGATAAGGAGCCCACTCTACTTCAGAATGATTTCCTGTTTATTTTTGGAATATTTAAATAAGATGCATCAAATAATTAGACGTTCATGAAGACAACAGAAAGGTTTTACTGTCTGTTTCAGCTTGAATAGGCAGCCAATGTACCGAGAAAACAATTGTGCTGACTTTTATATGGCAAAATGATACCTGCTGCCTTTGGACCAAATTGAAAACTTTCCGAGGTGATGACAGTACAATAATCCATCTGGATTCAATCATAATTAAAAGCCCTGAAAAGCTTTTTGTCAGCTTTGTGTTATAGGCAACAGCATCCTATATGCCCAAAATATGTCCTGCCATAGTTAGAACAGTTTAATTCATTTCAGTTGAGAGATGTCTGTCTGACTGGTTTGAAATGGGTGGAGCTCAGTTTAAATAATGTGATGTGTGAGCACCCATCAGGCTTTAACAGTCATTTGAATTCCAATCATATGACTGCTGCTGGGTTATGGCTGGACCAGCACTGTAAATAAAACTGATCAAACCACAACGATACAGTCCTGATGAAGCAGTTTGGTGCCTACAGTTTCGTGGGATGATTAAGTCTTATGATTGGAGCTTGGTATTATGGATATTTCTGTTAGATTCATATGACATCAAAAGCTTCACTGTATCTTTCAATTCTCACCCCTGCTACAAATCTAATTTTGAGTTCATTTTTGTTAATGTGTTAAATATTTCAAAAACTAAACTAATGTGTTATTTTGGCAGCATTCATTTCTGTAAATCAGAAATTAATCCAAGTGTACTTTTCATATAAACTCAACTACGGTGAACTTTAACATGCAAATGAGATGCATTTAATAGTAAATTAGCAAGCTATCTTGACAGTGCTAACCTTTGAGGTGACGGAGAGCTGGAGAGTATACTATCTTAATAGCTGTCAGAGTCAGTGGAACAAATGTGTCTTTAAATAAACTGTGAAATTACTATCTTGTTAGCGACCTAGCTAAACTGACAACTAACAGCTTAGCCTAACCCTAACAAGTTGACTGTTAGCTTGCATGTTAGCCTGAAGGTTTTAAAGTAGTAAAGAAAACATAGAAAGAATCTTTGGGTGTTTTTCCAAAGGACTAACATTAGCAAGTTTTGTCAGTTAGTAAGAGTGCTAATAGTTTGTTATTGTTTCATTTGTCTTTCCAAAAGCAATACACACTTGAACAAATTTATCTCAGCAACCGAGAGGATTTAAAAAGCCTCACACAAGAGTCAAGCGATGCCTTTCTGTATCTGAAATACAAAGCAGAGGGTGGAGACGTAGAATCTCAGGTACGCTTGAGTTACTTTTATTCCTCCATTATCATCAATTGACGTAGTTCATGTTTTGAAACAAACCAATAAAAACTCTTTTCCTCTTTAGAAACGGCTGGCGTCACTGCTTTACTGGGGACAACAAGGAGTCTCAAAAGACATAGCGAGTGCAGTAAAGTGGTTTGAGAGGATTGCTATGCAGGCGAAGGATCCTTCAGCCATGTACGACTACTCCCTCCTACTGATGAAGGTTCCACAAGATTATAAAGACTCAACCTATTTTAAATTGAGCACTAGATATTTTCTGTCTGTGTTTTGACACTTATTGATTTACTGATTGATGTTGATTCCTTCAGGGCCAAGGCATGAAAAGAAACTACACCCGAGGTTATAAGCTTCTAAAGAAAGCTGCAGAGATGGTACGTGTGTACTCCTGGTAATCAATCGGTGTGTTTACACCATGTGCCATCACTATATCACTATCTGTTTCCTTGCTTTAGGGCTCAGTTGACGCCCTGAATGGTTTAGGCTGGTACCATGGGTTTATTCTGAATGACCACAAGAATGCAATGAAATACTTTGAGCAAGCAGCGCTAAACGGGAGCGGTGACGGAATGTTTAACCTGGGAATTTATCATCTCAGTGGGAAAAACCCGGACAGCCTGCAGAGGAATGAGGTCAGAGTGCCACAGGTTTTCAAAATTCAGTTTCATCACCAACCTTTTATGACCAATAAGCTGATATTGTTTCCATATGATCCCCAGACGGCTGCATTCTTGCTGTTTCTGAATGCATCTCGGCTTGGACATGTAACAGCATCTGTGGAGGCAGCTTGGTACCTTTCGACAGGAAGCCTGGAGGGGGTGTCTCAGGATGTGGAGAGGGCTGTGATGTAAGAAGCTTTCATTAGCTTGGTGAAGAAAGCTTTGTTATGGGCTGTTGCACTGTAGCCTGCAGCTCAGTGGCATCTAATTTCAATGACAGTGGCTAATTCAAGGTCAGACCCCACTATTTGCATATCTAAAAATAAGAGTCACTGTCACTGCATTATTGTCTGGCACAGAGAGAGACTCTGCTTACCATTGTTCCTCTGGTACCTTATGAATTTAAAGAAGATCCTGCTGCAGCTGTAGAGGTTTTTTTTAGAATGACCTCAACAAATCAGAAACTATTTTTAGACCATGTTCAAATATTTTCCGTTTATGTGGAGAAAATTTTATTCCATAATTCATCACCCATCCTTTACCCTCTGAGCAGAATGCTAAAAAAGGTCTGTGAACAGAACGGACACCTTGGATTTATGATCAGAGACGCTCTCCAGGCCTACCTCCAGGGCTCTTGGTAGGAACATTTATTTCAATTACTTTTCAATTGTCCTCATTTAATCATTTTCTCTCCTCTTTACCATTTGTCTCGGCTTCGCCTCCATTTGTTTTATTGTGTTGCACACAGGCAGAGAGCGTTTGTGAAGTATGTTTTGGCAGCTGAAACTGGTCTGGGTTTGGCCCAGAGCAATGTTGCGCACCTGTGTGAGGTAATTCTTGTTTCTCTGGTTATTAACCCTTTGTGTCAACAAAACAATGACTAATCTTTTCATCTGATTTTCAGCACAGTTCTGAAATAAATATCTCATAATTGGAGTTCTGAAGATAGCTGATGAACAAATTACACATAATTACAGTCTAGGGCTTTTAAATTAGGAAAAAAACACCTTTGAATATTCCTTCTTTCCTTCTTCATTTCTGCATAAAGGTTCAAACTATTATAATCTCATTATGTCCATAATACGGCAAACCAATACAACAAAAGACCTATTTATATACAGTGTTAGGACTAACACGTTACAGTAACAACGTTACTTTTGCGGTAACGAGTCCTGTAACTAATGACTTTGTCAAAATCAGTAACGCGTTAATCATTACTGCGATTTAAACAGGCTCGTTACTCGTTACTTCACGTGCATAAATCGGAACTACGGTTTCCGTGGTGGACGTGAAGCGCACGTGACGCAGCGACGACGTGCAAGTGAATGAAAACAACAATGGCGGCAGTCGACGACAGTCCAGGCGTGGGATTTGTTTCGTGGAAATATGCACATTATTTTTCCTTTCTGACGGTAAAAGACAAGATGAGGCATATTGTGGTGACCTGTAATTTATGTGGAGGTTCGAAAACTCTTTCCACATCAAAGACTAGCAATTATAATCTCATTAAACATCTTCAGACGCAACACGCATCTACCAAGCTAGTTGAAAAAGACCCTGAAGTTAACACAGGTGATGCTGCTGTTAACGTTAGCTCCGCTGACGCTAAAGGAGGAGCCACTCCAGCCAAACAACGTAAGCTAGATTTTACTAAGCCTGTTCAAAATTTTTACAGTTGTTTTATCGAGCACTGTGCCACATCAACCCCAAAATAATGTCTGTTCATTTGTAGAGGGTTGGAAACAATAGAAGTAAATTAAAAAGGTAGGATAAAATAAATGAGAGGAAAACAGACATTAGGACTTAATTGTAAGCAAGCCAGAGGACTGGCAGCCTCCCTGGCTATCCAGTTAGGGAGGCAACACATTAATATGATCATTTAGAGTAAAAAAAAAAAAAATTACTGTCCCTAGTAACTAGTTACTTTGAAAGTAACGAGTAACTTAAAGTAACTGAGCTACTTTTGAAAGACGTAACTAGTAACTGTAACCAAGTTACTAATTTAAAGTAACTTGCCCAACACTGTTTATATAGAGTAAAACTTAACTTTAAGACAGTAGACCTCTTTCTCTCTCTTTCTGAATTGCTAAGTCTAAGGGCTTTTTGAAACAATGGGGATACGTTGGTTTCCACTCATACCTGTCAACAAAAGGCCTTGTCTGAGCACAATTCTCTCAAAGTTGCTGTTATACTTGACTTGGAACTAACAGGCGGTTTTCCATCTCTGGTGTTTCATTTTCACTTGCCATAGTGCGAGTGACTCGCAGGCATAGAGTTTAAAAATAATGGACATAATCTCTGTGACATCACTTGCTGTTTTTTGCTGATTAGCTTTGAAGCCTGGAGTTTGGTATCTTGGCCACCATCATGTTGGGTTTTTGCACCCAGTGCAGCATGCACAGAACCGACAGGAGCCTACATGATGCTACATCATCAGCTAACGCTAGTGCTAGCTAGGTAGCTTGGTTAGCAAGAGGCAGTTCACAAGCATGCACAGAAACAACTGGAGGCTGATTGATGCTACATTATCAGCTAACAACTAGAGCTAGCTAGCTAGCTTGGTTAACCATGGGTAGTCATTACTCAGAATGAACCATCGACCGGAAAATGTCTTCCGAAAAGAAAATCGTGAGAAGTAGGGTTAGTTTCCTACTTAATAACATACACGACCCCTGCTGGCCTTTAGAGAGAATGCAGGTTTAAGGCACTTTCACATTGACTTCACTTTTCAGGCCAAGGGGTTGCTGCTTACTTGCATGCCAATCTGCACATGAGGTAGACAGCCTTGGTAGAGCTGCTTTTTGTTCACATTTGAATATTCATATTTCAATTCAAATGTCAGTTTGACAATTCAACTATGTATTCAAATTTAGAATATTCCTTGACAGCCCTATTCCAGTCACATACTAAAAGGAGAAAGCCAAGCTGCAGGGAAATTGTCAGCAGTTGATAACATAACCTTCATCATTGCTCTGCTCTTTCTCACCCTGCACTCATTCTCCCCAATGCAGGAACTGAATCTCAGCGATGATTTTCAGTGGAGATATCATAACCACTCTATATTAAACTATGATCCCCATCCGTCCGGTGAGTTCCTCTCATTTCATTTTGCTTTAACCTCTCCCTCCTTCTGTCAGTCTAGTCAATAAACATCAAGTATTTATCTTCTTTTATAGCTCTGCTGAGAATGGGAGACCACTACTACTGTTCTTCCAGCAGGAGAGAAGACTCATTATCCTTGGTTGGTCAGGCCATATCGATGTATAGCAGAGCAGCTCTAGCAGGCAGCCCTCAGGTGACAGATTTACTTGCGCTATAATCTCATCACCCTATGATAAACTTAATTAAACTTTCACAGGGCTCAGGCCCAGTGCAATAAAAACAACAAACAACATTATACAGTGTTATTATTTGGAAACTTTCTCTGTGAATACAGCATCAGTCCTTCTTATGATTTTATTTTCAAAGGGAATGTACAACTTGGTCCTTTTGGCACAACAAGGGCACATTCTTCCATTGAGCATCCGTGGCTTGTTCAATGTGTCAAATCATGATGAGCAGGACATCGTGGAGAAGATCTTAGAAAGGTGCTTTTTTAAAATTCATGAATAATGTTCATGAATATTAATTGGGTGATCCAAGGCTGTTTATAATAGAAATGATACGTGGAATATAATGTCCTTCTAAGATTTGTAATGGTGGTATTTTTTTCCAAAATACTTATTTACTTTCTTGCAGTGAATTTGGTAAGAAAATTGGTAACGTGCACTGGTAGATATGAATACTATCCTCACTATGTTATTATTATAGTTGGTTATTTCAGCCACAGTTGATAAGGGAAAGTGATGGCAGCATTGTTTACACTCATGTGTCTCATGCGAATAACATAAATAAACACAAATGTGATCCAACCATCAAAATCGCGCCCAGTGAAAACAACGTGTTGGACGGTGGAATCCTTGGACAGCGCCAAGCTACAGTAGCTCTTTCCCTGTTTCAAGTCTTTATGCTGAGCCAAGCTAACTGGCTTTTAGTGGCAGCTTCACATTTAACATACAAACATAACAGTATATGTATCAATCTTCTCTTCCAACTCTGGGCAAGAAAGTGAATATTCTGTATAATTTCAAAATTCTTAAAGTCAACTAGCTTACATTAGATGTTTTTATTACTACTTTGGACTCCCACTACTGCTCTTACACTTTCTGCACGATCAAAATAACCAAGGCTTGATATGACTGTTATTGTGTGTAACACAGTTTTCTTTGTTTTTTTCTCGTAAGATGTGTGGAGACTGAAGGAGAAGAAGCTGTAACACCCTGTTCGTTAGGTCTGCTCAGAGTCCAGATGGGAAAAGCCTTGAGGAGAATGACTCAGAACAGTGCACAACTCCTCCTGGTAGGCACAAAGCAATCAAGTCATACTGTATGTAGTAAGAGAAAAATTCAACCCACTGCAAACTGCACTCCTACAGTTTATTATCCTCCTTTGATAGTTTGATCTACCTTTAATTATTGAAACATGTGAAAATGCTAATTGGACTTTCATCATGAATAAGACATTAAAGACACCATACTCTGCTATTTTGAGAAAGAAAATGTGTGATAATTAATTTAAAACATTCTTCTCATTCCTCTATAGGCATATGCATCTCTTCTTTCTGTCGCTGTCATTACTGTCATTTTGCCATTACAGAGCTGTCTTGGTGAGTAATTGTCCTCTTCACTACTGCACCCACCTGCATGTATTTACCACTAGATGGTGTAATTTCCCCACATATTGGTTTACTGCCTCTTGCTCTGACTTCAAAAGATAACCTGTGTTATCATGTCTGTTTGCCATGATCATTTCACCTTTCATCCACCTCATCTGCAAATTAACAGGACAAAGCGTTCCCAGTAGCAGAGTGTCTGCACTGCGGGCAGAGACATCATCGGTCAGCCAAGATGGTGTCAACTTGAATAGAGAGCAAAATGGCATCATGATGGGAGGAACCTACGGAGCGGGAGGGAATCCATGGCTTACCGTCCTGAATGGGCAGCAGTGGCTCCAGCAGACCTGCGATTTGGCTGTGACTCTGTCGGGCGTGTGCCTGTGTGCTTTCTGGACCACACTCCTCTATCATCTGTTATGACATACAATACCCAGTGCAGTGATCCAATAGCCACAGCAAAAGCCCCAGACACTACATATTGTGAGAGCATACATTTAGGGGATGAGTTAGAGCGCTATTCATGTGACACATTTGTGTTTCGGAGACATGTGACTCATTTTAACTTACAAGACGGGAAGCGGAGAAGTGCTGATGAGAGTGTGAGCGTGCTGCTTTATCAGAAGGGTGATAATGTTTCCTTAGTAACCATGTTTTCCCTTGTTTTGTTCGTGGGAAATAAAATACTTAACATGCAGTTCTTTTAATTAATGCTGAGTCTGACCTGTAGTTTATATGGTAGCAGGGATCTGGCGCCAAGGAAGTAAAGTGAAGCTGCTGTTATGCAACGTGTACAACCATTAAAATCATATTTCAACACTAAGGTTTTTTTTGTGGTGCTATATCTTGTGGAAATGAGGTACATCTGTCATAGCACAGCACTGTTAAACACATTTAAGAGCTTAAAGGCTCATCCACAGCCTCAGTGATGGATGTGTTGTAACGGAAGCTGTGTTCTAATAGGTCAGCTATTAGGACTTGTTCCCTGCACCGATCAGCGACTTATTGATAAGTGTCTCACCGGAGACCGGACATGCAACAACAACATGCAGGTGCACTTTTGTCCAAGGCCGGAGCAATGAAATTTCAGAAGTTATTGATTTAGTCTGGGCAGGTGCTCCTGGTCGATACATATGATAAGACAATATCAGTTTTATCCATCACAATGAGAGAACAAGAAAAGATTGACCTGAGAGAATAAGTTACGCCTCAAACACCTTCAGGGCCTCTGCTGGGGTATGAGCCAAAAAGTAATGCTTCTCTGTTGCTGGGACTGTGTTAATGATAATGGGCAATATCCTTGGAGGGATTTTATTTCTATGGCTGCCAACAAATGTGAGGAGTAGGCACTGTTACTCAGTTCTTAACAGTTATTTACAGCTTGGTGACAGTTGTGATGATGTGCAGTTTATAGCAGGGAGTGTTGTTGCCTGGTATTCACGGAGCTGTCATTAGTTAAATAAGGAGTTTCACCGTGTAAACAGCCCCATGTGGAGCTCCTTCAGTTCAGAGTGAAGGCTCTATATAATTTGGGGATGGACTAATGATCTCTCTTTTCCTTCTTCTATCTCTGTCCCTTATGTCGTTTCTCTGTGTCTCTTTCTTTAAAGGGACAGGTCACCAAAACAAAAACATTGTATATTGTTACACATGTTCACTGCACTAATCTTTTTTTGGATGTTTTCTGCAGTTGATGTGGTTGCATAACATATGGCTGTAATCAAGCAATGAAAATCTTGGTTGACTTAAATTATACCCAGTATTCAATCAGGAAATTGATCGATGGTAGAAAAAACATTAACATTAACTTAATCAGCCATAGAGCAGAAAGTACATTCATACTTGTGTGTTCACAGATAAATAACAGCCGCGTGATGAGATGATGCATGTCTATTCTGCATGTTTGGCTTTTTTTCTGGTTACCAAGAGTTAATTGTGGTTGTCATTGCTAATCACATCAATGGTTGTACCCTTTGCTGTAACTCATTGACATCCTCCTTATCTTTTTGCTGTGAAATTAAATTGATTACTGGCCATAAAAAAATTCCATTAAGTCACACTTTGATACCGGATCAAAATCCAGTGTTCCTTAATTGTGAAAAGTAGTCCTTGAGCAACACCAAGATTTATGCATGAGATTAACTTCATCAAATATTATATGTCTCAAAAAATCATATGTAACCTTTTTAAAAGTCAGTTGACATGTTTTCTATTGATGAGAATAAAACTTCCCACCTGAAGTAGGCAGAAAGTGGTTAATTATATGGTGGACTACCTTGATGTTCATTTGATTGTTTAATGAGTTGATAACACCTTGAATAATGTGACCTTGAATAGTTGCAGTATATTGTACTTTTGTTCATGGTTAACACTTTCACCAGCATATAATACACTGTCTCAATTGATTTGCAGCTTTAATACTGTTCATTCTCTTCCACTTGGATTAAACTCTCACTGAACCCTCCAGGATGTTTGATTAACACAGAAGCACAAAAACTACGACCAGCAGATATTCTTGAGAAGAATAAAAACAAATATTTGATTTGTAGAAGTCTTTTGGTTTCAGACCAACTGGCATCACATGGCCTTGGCATGTGCACAAATGTTACAGAAACACACACAATTATGTCAGTGCTATTAATTTTCCACAAATGTAATCTCAGTTACTGAACATTAATTGTTAATCAGAGTTTGATGATACTGTCACTATCTAATTTAATTTCACTTCCTCTCAAGCAGCTGCTGTAACATGCAATTAAATCCAGCACCCCACTGACATTTCACTGAGATTCCTACACTAGTCCCAATGAGTTCCTTTCCATGTCAGTTGAGCGTTAAGTGTCTGCCGAAACAAAAACAACGCACTTGGCTGAGTGGTTTTATACCTCAGCCACACACACTCCTCCGTAAAACTTATGTGGCAGCCTAGTCCCTTAAACTGATGTTGCTGTACAATGAAACTGTGTTGTCAATTATTTTTTGAGGGAAGCATATTTTCCCCCTGGATTACTAATGTTATTCACATATCACTATAATGTTTTAAACCAAAGTCTGCCTACCTTATTGGAGTAGTTGGATGAGTCAAACCAACACATGACACATGACTACCCAGTAGACCACCGTTCATCTGATCTTATGAAACCTAACTATCATATGATCTTTTATGAAACCTAACCAAGATGTTTTGTTTCAATTCACAAAGTTAAGCATGCGCAAGTGCAAGGAGGGGGTAGTGCCCCTGTAATATTAAGCCTGGATCTCCCTCTGGCTGCCTCTGATTTCTATTGACATGACTATTTAAGAGGCTGAAGTAAAACTAGATGTCCTAAAGCATTCATTCCTATGAAAGCTGCTCAGTGGCACGAGTAAAAGGGCAAAAAAGTCTGACGTCTGTATATGAAATTAAATGGATCTTATAAGGTTCTTATATGGTTCACATCTATGGTGCCCATAGAGAAAGCACACTAGAGACTGCCAGCAGCTGAGCCAGCTACAGGTGGTTTAGCAATTGACAAGTAACTAAACTAATATGCTGATTTAACTGGAAAGGCGCTTTACAAAGTTAGACACAATTCTGTCAAGGAAACAACGTGCATGGCTGTTTTCTAAGGGCGGTATTGATCTCTCACCTTAAATATCTGAATGACAATGAGTCCTATAGGTGCCAAGTTGTCTCCCCTGTAAAGACAAGCCCACTTTATGCAAATCTTTTTCAGTTTAGGACAAAAATCATTACGTTTTTTGAATGCAGCATAAATGAATATTTTTTGCCTTTTGCACTGCACTGGAGTCCATAAACAGTATTTGCATTGCATTACATGAGCATGACTGAAAGCTGAGACTCTGTGGATTCAATGAGTCCAACTGTATTGCATTGTGTTAGTCCCCATAGCACCAATTTCACTGTAGTGAGACCATATTTTTTAAACTTGATGTCACTGCATGGAATGACCTGTTGTGACCTCTAAGATAATCACAGCTTTAACAAAAACTTTACAACCACAAACTAGGAGGATTCAGAGGATGTGTGCCTTAAGACCAAGAGAGCTCGCCATTCGCACACTTCTCCCAGTTGCAATAACCAATTTAGCCATAGCCCACACACACACATGCACGCACGCA
>CAFUXE010000329.1:642495-654731 GCA_903364295.1 Serranus cabrilla
CACACACACACACACACACACAGGCAAAGTATTGCATTATTGTCCACTGGCAGGCCTCAGGGCAGGCACCAATAGGCCCTTAGCCTCAGTAGACCAGAGGGTTGGCCCCTGGTGGCCCAAGGCTGCCAGGCACAGGGATGAATTTCATACATCTAAAATATGTGTCTATATGTGGTGTATATATTATATTTGAACAGTGGCATAATGTGAAATAAGTCATGAATGTTATCAAGGTTTCTGTTGCCTTGCAGAACAAGGACTTTTTTTCCAAACATTTTAATATGATAGCTACACACCCAGAACTCTGACTGACTCAAGGTCAGAATACCACTTAGCCTAAAAATGTCACCAGCTAATACAAGTACTGAATGTTCTGATGCACTGTGCTCACACTGAGTGCATCTGAGTTTGCCTGGGAAGCCTTCAGGGGAAAACATGTGTCACCGCCCACATTGCTAAAAGTAAGCTACATTTTGCCACAGTAAGTCAGACACTGGAGAGTGATTTTGTCCACACTAAGTAAAAGTTGTTATGCTTTCACTGCAAGTATTAGTAGTGTGTACAGCAGTTTGCTGACTTGGAGTTATAGTAAGTATGTGGGGGAGAGTTGTTCTTGCACTCAGTGGGAGAGCATTATTTACTGGGGCTGGTGCATATTCAGGTGTTGTTGCTTTATGATTCAGCAATCTTAATATTTGTGTCATGATAGCTGGCAGACACTGCACCTGCTGAGTTTGGTAAAGAAAGGATTATGCAGCTCTGGTGTCAGGGAGGCTGCTTGTGTTGTGTGATGTGTGGACAATACTTCAAACCACCATTTTAAATGTCTGCTTTGTCATACAATATCATTTCACATTTCTACGTCATTATGCAAAATCAAAATGAGTGTACGACTTTTAAGCATACAGGAAGTGAGTGCTTTAACACTAACAACATGGATATCATTAGTCGTAACTGTCTTCAACCCAAAAAACTATCCCATAGGTTGTTTGTACAGATGTGTTTCTGTTTGCAGTTGGCAGCTGCCTTTAGTGGCAACGGTAATTATGATGGACAGCTAGGTGGAAATGACACTATAGAGTGTGAAGCCAAAGGCGGAAGTGAAGATACAGAGTATAAAGAACAACAAGGTCCACGTAGGAGGGGTGGTGGATGTATGAAACTGACACAGGACAAGAATGTTCTTATAAAGTTATGGAATTCAACTTTTCTGTGTAATTATGTCATGCCTTACATTAGCTTTACGTCATGCTTTATGTAATTACCTCACTTCTGATAGTCACGCCCATTTATTTTACTTTTTTTCAACTACATTTTGCTGAGCCTAAACATGTACTTTTTCTCTAAACTTATAGAAGTTTTGCTGCCTTAAACTAACCAAATTGTGCCAACAATGTTAACGATGTGTTAAATACTTCGGTATTAAAAGGCAGGAAGGTTGTATGGTTTGGAGGACTTATTGCAATAGTCTCTCTTGCATTTTGACCTTTCATAGTAAAATGAACAAAAGCGTCAATGGCGGCTCCATTTCTTGTCGCAGTATGTCATGTCAGTGACCCAACTTGCAACAACACAGTGGAGCTGCTCAACTACATGAAATGCAGTTATTATTATGAAACCCATTCTTGCTGTGTGCTGAAAACAAAGCCATTACACTGGTTTACGTACAAACCTTCAGCTGCAGGGATACTGGATTGAAGATCTGATTGTGTCCAACCACAGTTGCCGTGTGTCCTCACTTGACGGCTGGCTGCTGTGGACCTTCACCCGTCAACAACCAGTAATTACATATTCGCCTGCCTGCTGCTGTAAAACCATCAGTGCTACCGTTAATAATCACATTATTAGTAAGCCTCCCAACAGACTGGTGGCTGGAAGTTGCACGCCGTGACCTTAAAGAAACTCCGACCTGTATATTCACATAAATGCAAATCCATTTATCTTTTGGACTTGACCCCTGACTTTCACTCTGACCAGTCTGACTTGTTGATTGACATCTCTGTGATAATCTTATTGCGTTTGTTGCCCAAGTTTGGGAGAAGTTAAACCTTTAACACTTGTATTAGTTCTTGAGGTTTGATGACCTTGTATAATTCCAGTGGATCTCCACCTAACTTCAACCTGAGTGGAAACTCCTGTGTGGGCGTACAGAGGCTTTAATACAAGGCCATATATCTGCTTTATTGGCCATCAGTATGCATTGGGTAGCACTGTTAATTATTAGTAGAGGTTTTTACAGCACTACTACTACTAAATTGTACATGAACACTGTTAAGGGTAGCTATAGTTTTATTTTATAACATCCTATTTAAAAAAACATAGTAATTGCTAAGGTGCAGGGCGACACAGAGCTGCTACAAATACAGGCAGTAAATCACAGTGTGTGGTGATCTAAGATACTGCTGAAAGAGCGACTCTAATTCCTATGTCGTGGTGTTGGACACAACTTTCAGAATGAGATTAGTTCTGTGCCGGGACTGGCTGCACGTCACAAACAACATTCCGACCACCAGCGGTGCTAACAGTGCTAACAGTGCTAACAGTCGCCACAGTGTGCAGAGTGTGACTTCCTTCTCTGCTCCGGATGCCATAACTCCACAATACAAACAAGTACAATGCAAAACAAATACTTGTTAACTGCTATATCAGTGTTCAGATTGTGGTCATGGGCAGATTATGAGACAATGGGCCACTCGGCACAGACGTGCAAAAGGTCCCACCAGGTCTCCTACAGGAGAGCAAGATACAAAGAGCCTCTTTATGCTGTTGTTTGGTCCCTCTATGTCGTCTCCCAGAGGTCCTTTTGTGTCTCTTTGTAGTAATTTATATATATATATATTTAAATATTTGTTTTATGTTACTTTGTGGTCATTTTGACTGTCTCCCTGGGCTAGGGGGGCCCTTGACCCCGTTGGCCCCTGGGCATGTGCCCTTGTAGCCCTGTTCAGTAATCCATCCATGATTGTCATATATAGCACTTCTAAGATTGGCCCAGAGAACTATGTGTCATGTGTAAGGGCTCCTAGTGGTGATCACCTTCAAAGCTCCATGAAGCAATAAGACAGTCTACAGACTACAGTTTTAGCGTCTTTTAGCACATTATTTTGGTGTTGCTGAGCCAAATGTTTTCACATTTTTGATTCATTCTAAAAATCGAATGCCCGCTCCATGCCGAGCTCCAGACAGCAGGCAGATCCAGTCAGTGTCAAGCTGGTGGAGACAGTAGAACATTCAGCAGGTAAAGATCCAGATATTTCCCTGAAGAGTTGGTAGGAAGCAAAAACAGGATTGAAATGGAGTGAATGCTCGGATTTTACTGGTCAGTTGTTACAAACAAGGCGCTAAAATGGTGTTACTCTGTGTCAACAAAGGTGATAATAAGACGCTATTGTGTTTACACCTTGTGTCCTCCACCCTGTTGCTAAGCACGCAAACTCCTCCAATCTCACATCACTAGCAATAACTAATCCACCTGGAACAGAGTTCACACGGGACTGGCTGTGTTGTAGTTGACCCACAAAAGACAGCAGCTGTTTTAATGCTTTATTTTACAGAAAAAGATGTTATCTGAAATAGTCCTAACCCAGAGCTGGAAAGTTTTTATTGGCCTCTGTTTATCCCTTGAATTGCTCTGTGAAGGTTTAAATGACTTGATAGCATAAAGTCACATAAACTTTTAATGTTGGTTATTCATTTTATTATTATTGCACGTAAACTGCACAAACAGAGTTAGGGCCCTCAGAGGAATGTTTGTTGTTTTTCCAGATCATGATAGGGATTATCTATCTATCTATCCATCCATCCGTCCAGAAATATTTATCCGTGGCTGGTCCATGGAGGCCAAAGCCCAGTCAGCTACACTTACTGCTGATATCTTTGTGAACAATTGTTTCCTGGATGAATGTTGGATGGTGATATTGGAGGTTTTTATATATTTAAAAATGGGCAACTAACCAAGCATTACACTATTTGCTTTGTGGCACGGTTCAATATTTATATTTACTGTCTTAGACAGTATTGTGTTTTATCATTCAATTAAAATATATCCTTTCAGTGCTCTACTGTTCTCAATCTTTACCTTCTTAGTTGTGTAACTACCTGAAACGTGTCTGTTGTTGAGATAAAAATATTGCAAAATTCACGCGAACTGAAGATAAAACCGGGTTACACTTTACATGAACTCCAGCATCTAACACTGTGATAACAGACAAAGTATTTTCATACCAGCTACTGTGCATTATCATAGGTTTGTAAGTGACTGTTTATTAGCCCGCTCTAGTAGGTCTTCAAATGGAGCTGATAGAGCAGTGATAGCACTTTGTTTATGTTAACAATACACCCACTAAATAATCACAGTGTTATACTGCTATGTGACAAAAACACAAGCTGTTTATCAAAGCATATGGGAGAATATAATCATTAAATATGAAGGTATTACTATACCCCCCAATCCATTCAACAACATGTGTTGTTTGTTGCTACCATCAAATATGACCCATGGAAAATTAGCACTTAACTGATGGACGGAGATCAAAATGTCCTCATACATGTAACGGTCATTGTTTAAACACATCTTTATGTTGCAAAACAGTCGCAGCTTCATTCACTAGTTTCAGCCAACAAACCTAATTTGTCAAGGTTTGAAAAAGTACATGGTTAGGTGAGTAAAGTTCAAAAAGTGAAATGAACGCAGGAAACTACCCAAAGTGAGGTAGTTTCGTAGCTGACACAAACATAGAAAATAAAGTGTGATGCATAGAAAATTAAGTAACATAACTTCAAAAAACAATGTTAACTTTTGGTTTAACATGGGACAGGAACACCAGATCAAGGGTCGAAGTATTGTTGATCTGCTCACACCAGTGGAATTTGTCGTTCTTTATACTTTTGAGTTGGCAACTACACTCGCAAAATTACTTTTGCCTAGGCGTCATTAACTACTAACTATAAACATAAATATGAATTGTTTTAAGCTGCTGTACAAATGGCACAAGGAGTTGTTCTTTTGCAGGGAGAACACACCTGTACTGCTAGGTAAATTGTATTTTGGAGGGGAAAGTATTTGACAAAAACATTTTTAATCAACATCCATGGATGCCTACTCATGGAGAAAGTTAGGAAGAGTGGATGGATGCTGATTTAGTTACGGAATAAATATACCCTTTTCAACCCCAACATGATCTTTTTCTAAAGCAAACAAAGTAGTTTTGTTGCCTGACCCCAATCAAACTGCAACTGTTTCACAGTCATTTGTGTAAGAACGTTTATAATGGCAACTATAACTTTCTTTGTTAAAATACATAGTCATTGAAATGTAATTGAGAATGCAGTTTTGTCGTATGAGAACATATGTTTAAGGATGCAGGGTTGTTGGGCCACGGGATGGTAACACTTCCTCCTGACACCATTGAACCAGCCAGGGGTGAGTTCAGGTACAGGGCACTGCACCAGAGCCTTAAATTATGCCCCATGTTTCCAAGTCAGTTTTCAACACACAATGTATTTTCTGATTTCACACCCACATGTCACCTCATTTAAAAAATAAATCCTGGAATCACCCCTGAGAGTTGCATACAGCAGAGTCTTTCAACATTTTCCTGAAATCCATTACATAACTGTCTCAGCAGTGTCCAGTGCCCCGATAAAGGACATAAAGTCATAAATAAGTAATACACAAAACCATAAATTCTCCCTTTGCCCTGTACATGAAGTCCACTGGTGCTCCTGGACAGCAGCGTGGGTGTGGGTGCAGGAACTTTGATTGGACTCACAAGGTCAGATAACAACAGTACAGTGCATGCAGGTGACTGACCATATTAAACTATATATATCAAACTGCATACAATATTCCAAAATCCATGGAGTAGTCATTTTTCCTAGTTGAAATGTTACTCAATATCTTTAAAGTGATTTTAAAATGTGCTTACCAAATGGAATCTTGCTCTAATTATACAGTAGGCAGACTTTGCCCGATGTTTCAGTCTGAAGTAACTAACTGTTCAAAGGCAAATCAGATATGAAAGCAATATTCCTATTTTCTACCTGAAGTCTTTTTCTCTCAGCACACGTTCAGGAACCAGTAAGTCTTCTGATCTCTCATGTGAAACACACACATAACCAGAAATCTCTGAGCTGAATACTTAATGAATAAAATTACATATCAGTAACTATAAATAACTTGTCTTCATACCAAGCTTGTGTTATCTATGTAATAATGATGCAGTGGCTGAAAAAATGACAATACTGTGCTTTAAAAATATGAATTTTTAATTTACAAATATTATAAAGTCTTAAATACTGAATGATAACAAATATTTTAAATGCTACAATAACATTTGAAATTTAAAAGTTCAAAGTTGAAAATAAAACCCAACGACCTCTAACACACATCATAACAAATATAAAAAATAAGTCATAACATTCGGCACCACCCATAGTTATGTCATCGCAGATAAGTTGGAACAGCAAATTGAAAACATCATAAAATAAACATCAGAAGCCTAGAAACAGCAGGTTCATAATAACATGTCCAACACTTTTGTTCATATTCTGCAGCATTATGGTGATAGACAGTGTTTACTATAGTGCTTAGTATATCATCCAACAAGAGGGAATCATCAACATACCACAACCTGAGAGGTGTGTTACAGATACATAATTGCATTGACTTTCGCCTACAGATAGAAATTTAACTTCAAAATATTAAAGATGTGTTGCCTTAACAGCATCCTTTGGATCCTCATCTCTTGACATGGCTGGATTATCGTACATCTCCAGACTCTTCTTCCTGTCCCCTGTTATCTTTTCATCTTGCGCTTCTCTGCAACACTTGCTGCACCTGCAGCATTTGCAGCAGCAGCGTCTGCGGCAGCAGCGCAGGAGCGAGGTCACCGCAGAGTCCCAGGGCGCCATGGAGTGCAGGGGCCGCGGCAAAAAGTCCCAGTTGCGGAGGAACTTGGGCAAAAAGCGGGGGCAGCGAGACTGCATTACGTTGACAATGATTGCGAAGATAGCCAACGCGATGATTGGCACGCCGACGCCAACCAGGACTTGCCAGCCGGCCAGTGACAGGCCGAATACAGACAGAGGGAGAACCAGGAAGCACAGGAAGAGGTAGAGGGCGGCAAACCAACGGTATTGAGCCGTACGGTTCCCCAGCCCTCTGGCCAACCTGATGGGAATCCTCGTGAAGGGGATTGGATACCACAGTAGGATCCCCATGATGTTGAAGAAGAAATGACAAAGGGCAATCTAAAAAATAAACAGAAAGCAGTCATCAGCGATCACTGTCACACGTCACAGAAAATATCAATTAACAAGCAATGTTTTGAAGGAAAAACTAACATGCTAACATGATCACAATAACATAGGTAGCATGTTGAGTTTTAGCACGTGTAATATTTACCACATTCACCTTAGTGGTTTCATATGTTAGCATGCTAACATTTGGTATTTGGTAAAGGAAAGTTATTACAATTCATCTTCAGGGAACCCTGAACATCTGTACTAAATTCCATGGCAGTACAACTAATCAACTAATAGTGGTGGTAATAGATATTTCAATAAAAACCAAAAAGGTCACCAAAGCCATAGAATTCATCCTCTATGGACAATGAATGTTTTTACAAAACGTCATTGCAATTCATCAAAACAGTTGTCGACATATTTCTGTTTGGACCAAGTTAGTAGGCCAACTGTAGATAAATATTGCCATCCAAAGACTGCTAGCATGACTAAAATCAGGCCACAGGGAAAAACTATAGAAACTGACTGACAGTAGAATGGACAACACAGCAGGATGGTTGGATCATTTTGGCCTTTTAGTCCAATGTCCTTGACAAATAATTCAGTCTTCATTGCACTCTCATTCAGTTTTTATGAGGAACACTTTGTATTGTATCTCACCTGCAGGGAGTTGGCTAGTGTTTCTGGGGGGCTAGCCATAGCAGCAAGTATAGCAGTTGTTGTTGTCCCAATATTGGACCCCAGTGTCAGAGGATAAGCTCTCTCCAGGCTGATGACACCAATACCTGGGAGAGGAAGATTGACAAGATATAAATTACGGTGTAACAAAAAACAGCTAAACAAGCCAAATCATTATGTGAACAATGACTTACCAACAAGGGGAGTTATAGCTGAGGTAAACACAGAGCTGCTCTGGACAATGAAAGTCATTCCTGCTCCCACCATAATTGCAATGTAGCCAGTAACCCAAGCGAAGGGGAAGGGGAAGTCTGGAGTCAAACAGAAACACTGAGGTGAGCAATAAACCTGATGGAGTGGCACGGTGCAACTGCATATATTACAACCAGAGCAAACAACCAGTTTTATCACAACTGTGTTTGTATCTGTGCTTTCTGTGTCGCGCAGCAGGACTGGTGGACCTGGAGGCGAGCCAGAAGCAACAGGGAGGCTGTACCTGTGTAGCTCATCAAGCATCACCATGGAAGGCAGATGTGCTGACTATCAAACAGGATGGGGAGAGAATGAAACTGTACTTTGTTTACCTGTGTTGAGGACCTTCTTGATGACCACAGCCACCTGTCCCTTCAGCATGGAGTTGAGCAGCTTGACGATGAGGATGAGGCAGGTGCAGAGGCAGAGCAGGGACAGTGCCAGGAGGATGAGGCCCACAGCCAGGTCCGGCAGATTAACATTGGCGAAGATGTGTTTGCCTGCAACAGTCGGTCAAAGAGATGATTGACATTAAAGTGTCCACTCCAGCCTCGCATTATGTGACAGCCAAAAATAGCATCATGTGCATGACTCACTTTCCAGCAAACCTTTGTTGGATGAACAGGGCTAATAAAACAGTGGGGAGGGGATGTTCTGATTGAAAATGACAGTTTTGCTATTTTTTAAAGCCAACCTCAAGAACATTTTCTTGATTTGGGGCAGAATGCTTTGGTCATGTGGCGCTCAGGTGCTTAAATGAAGCAGGATGAATGGATGTATTGAGCAGGTAGATGGGTCAACGGAGGGCTTTAGCTGAGTCACTGTAACGACTCAAAGGTAGTCATTGTCCTGACATCAGAGGGTCTGGATGAAGGAGGTTGTTGTGTCTCATGTATCACCGAGCTTCAGTGGATCAGATAAACCTAATTGCTTTGTAAATGTTCTTTTTTTCTGACCGAGGGTATTCACTGATGGAGGCACGCTTACATTTCTCTTGGTAATCGGTCCAAGACGAGTTCATCTGGGTCCAGGTCAGGTTTCCGTCGTCCCAGCAGACGGCACCAGCACTGCAGTTCTCCACTGTTATATTCCAGTAAGTCTGGAGGCAAAGAAAACAACAACTTTAAATGCAAGAGCAGCAATAATTAAGAATGCAGCCGTGATAATCTTTTAATGATCATATGGACGTTACACTTTTGATAAAATAACACCTTCAAAGCATGATCTAACAACACAATCACTGTGGTCACAATGCAGGAGGGACAATATCAATCATTAAGAAGAAAAAGCAGAGGTAACCATAGCTTTACCATATGTTTTTACTGCTACTGTGTTTTGTTCAGCATGTGGGAAACTAATAATTTATACATGTGATGCAGCTCTTGTTGATTTCTTACCGTGTTGACCTCTTTTTTGCACCACACTTTGATCAGACTCTTGTTTCTGGCTGCTGGGTCATTAGTGGCGATGCCAGTTATGACAGATTTGTCCAGCTAAGAAAACACAAATTTGAACACATTTTTAAAAAAGTCTGACACCCCAATGGTACTTCATATGGCACAACAATGACATCCCATTTAAAAGCAGCTTTTGTGTTAATATTGCAATACTGATAGCTGGCCAAATACCTAATCACATTGGTTATTTATTAGCTTACAAAGAATTTTTGATACCATAACAGAAATATATTCCTGCAAAAATTCTGGTGCTCCTTATCTACCGATATATTTTAAACAGTCTGTAGAAAATGTTAATTTTGGTGGAACTAATATACTGAAAGAGAAATATTAGGAACAGTTATTATACTGTCTTTCATCTTTTACCTGTTCTGAATTAAAAATGCTAAGAGAATGATCTTGTACCTGGATGATGGCGTTGGTGAGAGGGTCTGTGATGACGTTGAGCAGGTCGGGGGCGTCCTCTCCGGTCTGAATATTGAAGGATTTGATTATAAGGTTGGTGAGTTTGAACAGAACACCTGTGGCGACTTCCAGGGGCAGAAGGATCAGCACAGAGAGCCAGTTGAAGAAGTCGTGGACTGTGGCACCAGCAAAGGCCCTGCAGGTGAAGGAACTCACTCTTAAACTCTGTTGCTGCAGTTATTATCATACTGCAGTATTATCTTTGTCTTATCTGTATTATTACATTCGTTGATTTACCTGCGGAACTCATTCCTGTCTCCGGCCTGCATCATAGCAACTATAGTGTTGGTTACTGATGTGCCGATGTTGGCGCCCATGATGATGGGCACTGCAGACTGGACATCTAGCACTGAAGAATAAAAGTGCCATCATGTTAATGTGTAAGAATGGACCAAAGAAGGGGACTTAGCCTCCATGATGTCACTCATTGGTTTGTTTGAAGCCTCAGGTTGTGATTGACAGGTCACCACTGAAGCTACATGGGACCCTAATTTACCGAATGAACATCATGCTGTATTGAGGAGACTTGAAACTAGCTTATAAGATGTTTGAGGTAATAAATCAAATGACTTATATAGACTTCTATACAATTTGACTTATTTTTCCAACCAATGGAGTCGCCCCCTGCTGGCCATTAGTAAGAATGGAGCTTTAAGGCTTCTTCTTCTTCTGTCCACTGACAAGTGGATATAAATGTACCATTATGTGATATTAAAAACAAATAAGTTTGTGTCTTTATCTAGTTTTTAATTTCATCTTTCATTTGTTCAAAATTCAATTTATTTATTTTTTCTTAACTAGATTTTTTTTTCATAATTTTCTTTAGAACACCCACACAACAAAAAACATCTTGTTATTCCAAGATAAATTCAAGCAAGAGGAGCCGTGGGTTTGGGAACCATGAGTGTTACCTAGACCCTGGCCCTGTTAAACCTAAATCAAGATCTCTCATCCACCTCAAAGGAAAATAAATCACTGCAGCTGAAATAGTAGAGGATGTAGTAGTAACAGCACAGAATGTTAAAAGCTGCCATAATACTCTCAGTCAATAGTTGCATGTTAAAGCTCCCTGCACGTGTCTACACAAGTCGACAAATGCAAGTGTGTGTGCTACTTACATCCAGAGGACACCATGCTGACCACAATAGAGGAGGAGGTGCTGGAGCTCTGCACCAGCACTGTGACTAACACCCCGATCACCAGCCCAGCCACAGGGTTTGACAATATCACATTGTCCTGGAAGATGTCACCAGCAGCTTTGCCTGCACACACACAAACACAAGCCCTCAGGTTAAAAACACTTCATGCACATTACACAAGCAGCACTTTGTTAGACCTGGCATTATCAAGTAAATAAAGTAAATGTGCAGTGATAGGGGAGAGAAAGACCCAGGATATTAAATGTAATTCCTTGAAATTACCTCCGACCAGCTGGAAAGCAGAGCTGAGAACATCCAGCGAGCAGATAAACAGGTAGAGGAGTCCAAGCAGAAGACAGGTCTTCACTATAGCAGTCAGCACTCGCATAATCTTTCCCTTTGTATCCAGCTCTGTAAGAGAAAAACAGCTCTGAATCAGAGTCAGAGTTTTGTAAAGGTGTCCACACTGCGCAGAGAATGGCGAGCGGTCTCACCTGCCCACTTGACCCCAGTGTCTTTGAGCTCTGGGAGATCCCAGGGATCATTTCCTTCAGGCTCCTCATTCACCAGGTCCACGGTGGAGTAAGCCGGCAGGATGGCCGAATCTTTAGATGGAGGGTCGTCATCTAACGCGGAGAGACAGACAGACAAGAGAGGATGTTAGAATAAGGTGGCAACAACACGGTTTGAGCAGGTATCAAAGAGAAAAGGACATACCGAGAGAGGGGGACGAATCAGTCCCTACTTCTGGTCTTGGAGCCATGATTGTCTGAGGAGGGAAAAGTTACAAGAAATTCATAAAACAAGTTGTATACATGTAATTATAATATCAGGAAAATGAGAAGGAGTGGGTTTACTAAAGCTGAAGTGGAAATTATGTCCATGTGCAAGTTAGATTTTCAAAATAAAACGACTTTTGGCAATGATTTCAGTCCAGAAACAACCTTAATAATAGTTATTACAATATAATAAAAAGCGTTATGAACAAGTGGAACAAATT
>CAFUXE010000329.1:654894-665156 GCA_903364295.1 Serranus cabrilla
CCTCGGTTACAATCACTCCTCATGAGGACATGAGAGCATGAGGATAACGGAGGAGGAACATGGCGGAGTACGCACCTGCAGCGCCGCGCGGAGAGGGTGAGTGGGAGGCTTCACCTGGTTACCTGTTGCTCAGCTTCACACTGAGCGCAGCTTTTATAGCGCAGCAGCGAGCACACACACGCTGCTGTCGGTTCAAAGGTCGCGCACACATGTGCAGAGTGCAGGAGGCTGGAAGGTGCATCTGCATGTGGGGCACACTGATAAAAACAGTAACTGACTTTATTCATCAGGAGAGGAGGGCTGGGATTTAAACATTTTATGTTGAAAGGGCAAACGATGAGAAATTCAATACACCGTTTCTAATTCATTATCTACTTATTTTTAATTCGCTGTTATTTTTTTTTTATAAAACAATAATGTTGGCGACGTGAGTTGGCTTAAAGCTAAAAGAAAAATGTAAATAAAACTATCCTGTATGTATAAAATCCATATTTAATGTCTTCAGGCTTTAGTCTTAACCACAGGTACAACCAAAGACACAGGTAGGGAACAATACGACTAATTAAGAAGCTGCCCCCTGGTGGCTGTTAATGTTCGCTGCATCCCATTAATTAGTGGGTATTAATGATACATTGAACTGTATTGTTGTATTGATTAAATAATCAGCGCTCCACTATCATTGATGCAAAGTGAAAATATTGTCTTAAAGACATACCTTCATTTTGAAATGTGATATTATAATAGAATATAGAATATATTCATATTATATTGGAAGAGTTCAGAAATATCCTTATTTTAATATTTAGTTGATTTTTGTGAGTAGTGTAAATAGGCGCATGATATTTTATCATATAGATCGTAGAATCAGACTGTGGAGGACTTTGTTATTCCAGTAAATATATTGCTGTCTAAAGATCAATATAATCTGGGGTCGTGAAGAAACTTTTGATTTACACCCCTAGAATGAGTTAGGCCTGGCCAATAAATCAACCAATTCATTTGTTGTGGCACATTTTTAGAGGAAACTAGATATTTAGGTCACACAAAACCATGTTTGCATTGTCTGTGTATTTTCTTGTGAAAGACTGAACCGATTAAAGTGACAGTTCATACCAAAATCAAAAACACATATTCTTCCTCTTTCCTATAGTGTTATATATTAGTCTCCATTGTTTGGGTGTGAATTGCCCAGTTTTGGAGATATCTACTATAGGGTAGAGGATGAAACAATAATGTATTTTCACTCCTTTTACATCCCACTCCCATAAAAAAACTCCTGTCCTGTGCCAATCCCGGAGAAAGACTCCCATCCCATTCCCATGTGAAGACCCAAAATGCCTTTATACTAAAAGACACAAAAACATTGACCAGCTGCTAGATCTCTGTTTCTAACACTTTTGGACGGCTGGAGTGTTTCAGTATATATTTATATATAGGCTGTAAACTGACCTTTTGTTATTATGACTAGTTGACTTTTATTTCTTCCCCGTCCAAATCCCATGACAGATTGTAAAATGTACTTCCTTGGGAATCCCACAGGAATCTCGTGACCCATGAAAATGTCACGCTCTCCTGTTGAGATGTCGGACTTATCCTGAATATAATAGAACGAGATGGCTCTTTGCTTTTTCATGTAGGAGAAACATAGAAAATGAACAATGTTAGAGTGTTGGTTGAAATGCAGCTACCATAAGCTGTAATAATGGGTTACAAATAGACATTATTATTATTATTATTATTATTATTATTATTTTAAGAAACAACAGTTCTACATCATATAGTTCTTCTGTTGTTGTAAGCTGTCATGCACTGTGATTTGTGCATTTTCTGCTGATATGTTAATATTCACAACCACAACTATAACACAAACACAATATGTAGCTCTAGTTGTATACATTATCCACTATGTATACACAATCTCTCTCCCACTCACATGTTTACAACACGCACACATTTATTGCTTATTAATCTGAGTTTATTGCCAGAGATATGACTGCAACATTGCATGCTAAATGTAAAATAAACAGTGTGAATATAAGTTAATGATTGAGCTGGAATGATGTTTCAGTTACTCCCAACCCTCAATAAAGTAATCACTGTAGATTTAATGCTGCGCTGTAAAACAGTTCACTGAGTTCAACTTTAAAGACTAAAGCAGATCTTTTGATAATGATGATACATCTTCTAGACCTTGGAGCAGTGGCTGATTTTGTAGTAAATAAAGGACTTGCATGGGTGTTTCAGCAACACATACTCACACACTTTGGAGATGATGTTTTCTTCTGAAACTGAACTCCAAAGGCAGCCTCAAGAGTCCCACATGATGCATTAATTTCACTTTGGTCACCAGTTAGTTTTTTATGTGCGATCCGCTCCCTAGATTCAGATCCCTCTGGGCCCTGAGCTGCACGTCTGAAAAAGCCTGTCAGAGTCTTCTTCTGCTCCTTTTATCATTGTAAGACAGATCCAAGCCTACAAGTGACAAAAACATACCAGTTTTATCTATTAAGTCAAATTACTATTAAAAATAACTCCTTTGTTATTTCAATTTGCTTAATTTGCCTTAAGGGATAGTAACCTGATATTCTTAACAGCTCCTGTTTGTCATCTGGCTTCAAAACAGCATTCATTACACTTAACTACTTTATAACCATCCAGCCAATAATATAATGGCAGCTCAGGCACCATCAGGTTATCAGCGTTCAACAAAACAACTGCACTGACAAGTAAGAAATTCAAAAACCTCATCTGTCTACATGCTTATATGATAGTAATAATACAGTATATATATAAATACATACGCTGAACAATAAATACACACATTTCTAAATGCATCAAAAGTGGTGCATTCATGGTCATCTGAGATGTAACAAACCTGAAGTAGCACATGATAACAAAAATAGCACACATTTATAATGCTGATGATTAATTTCACAGCAAAGCTGCCAGTCAATAATTTCTACATGAAAAATTTTTATTGATATATTTATGATCAATTAAAGGACATCATTCTTGCTCCTTTTTTGCACATTCTGACCAATGAAAAGAAAATACAGTCATTTTTATCTAAATAATTCAACTTCACTTTGTGCACGGAGACAAGCAGCAAAACATTAGAAAACACCTCAACAAAATGTGTATAAATACCATAAAATATATGTTAAAGAGTAGTTCAGATTAATTGTAGTCATAACATATGATGTACTTATCCATGGTTAGTGTATTACTTACCCTACTTACCCTATTGCTAAAGATGGGGGCAGTGAAATCTGTATTT
Source organism: Serranus cabrilla (assembly GCA_903364295.1). Lineage (NCBI taxonomy): Eukaryota > Metazoa > Chordata > Actinopteri > Perciformes > Serranidae > Serranus > Serranus cabrilla. The sequence continues at coordinate 658,172 of CAFUXE010000329.1, forward strand.
AGGCTGTTCTGTTTGCTCTAATCAACGAGAAAACACTCCTTTGACAAAAACAGTTATTTTACCTCGCTTCTGTTTCCGATCAGAAAGTGCTGACAGCAAGATAAAGCTGTGAAAATATTCTAAATATAGCCTAAAATAAAACTGATATTGCTTTTTTTTACACAGCTAAAATACAATTAGCTGCTGCTCCGTCCTCAGCTGTACATTGCAGCTTCTGTGCCAGTTCACCTGCCTGATCTCTAACCAACCGCTGTCTACCTCATACCAGCCCAGTTTAAAACATTCCAAACTCTCCCTTTAAAGTATTAATCTTCATTTATTTCATCAAATATTTCCACTCTCTACTCTAACTCATTAATTTTAAATCAATATAAGCCACAGTGTTTTTCTAGTAGTGATATTGCCTGTTTGAAGTAATAAAACACCATGAGATTTTAATTGTCTTTTCAAATATTGCATAAGTGTATTACAGCAGGAGTAATTACAGGCTGCTAATTATTTAGCAGATAAAAAGCCAGGTGCAGCACACAGTTGATTATTCATTAAATAATTGTTTATTACTGATAATTGACTGTTTGTGCCGGCGCCCACATACTCAGCTTCTGTGCAGTTATGGCCAGTAATATACGTGTGATGGCCCTTTGATTGGCTCCAGCAGCGGCTCTTGTCCTGACCTTGACCTCCCTACTCAGTAATATGACACGATCAGAGCATGAGACGTCAGATTCACAGTGCAGTGCACGGCAAAGAATAAAGAAGCATCTTAAAGTGTGTCTGTTTTACAATTCTGCTGGTTATTTATTGACTAACCCATTAGGTTTGATGATACGGATTTTCACCATGTGACTTAAGAAGATCCACATATGATGAAAAGATCAGCTGAGGCTTACCTTCAACCTTTGGAAGGCTACTTTCCCTCCACCCACATGCTAATTAAAATAGTTATGCCTGTAATGATGATTGTTTTTTTTTTAAATATATAAAAACACCTTGTGATATGTCTTTGTAATTTGACCTATATTCAAGACCTGCTTCCAGATCCTCTCATGTTCTGTATTCTCCTCTGCCCCACATACTGCATTTCAATGTTTTCTTTTCCTTCTTGGAATTGTTATGGTCCTAGTGTCAATGATTTCTTACAAGGCCACTGAGTTGATGTCGGTCCTCTGCCATGCTGGCACAGTCCACAGAGGGTCACACAGTTTGCCCTGTTGTTAGTGCCAGGGGGCCACCCTGTAGTACTACGCCGTGCTGTAATCCATAAAACCATAAACTCAGCCGTCAGAACTCGTCCTAACTGGTTGAGAGTCAGAGGGAGGTGAGACGGAGTGGCTGCAGGATCAAGGTTTCAACCACAGTTACACTTAATTGATGGAAAGTGAGAATGTGAACATAATGCCTCTCCAGGATTTATTGAAATATAAAGCTCCTGCTGAGCTGAGTGACCCTGCTTCCTCCACATGGCTGAAATATCATTTCACATACTGCCGGCTATTTTTCATCATTTTATCATAAACTTGTGGAGAGCAGTCAGAGTGCTGTACAAACTAAAACTCCCTCACAGTTGAAGGAGTGCAGAGAACGGCTCCTGGAGCGGTGCTCGCTGCTCTGTGATGTACCGTATGTTACATATAGCTCATGGAGCGCTGAAGCACAAAGGTGCTGCTGAGTATCAGACGGGGTCTTGTGACCCTCCTGAGGAAATAATCATTAACAGTTTAACAATTCAGACATTTCAACAACTCTTCAGGGTTACCAAATAAGGAGTAATACAGCAGCAGGACCAGCAGGATTCTGATGTTATACAGAAGAGTTTCTTAGCACAGTGTGAATAAATGCACATATGTCATCTTCTGCTGTACTGTTAAATAAATATTGTGCTGGATGTAATGATGTTTGGTTGGCAGAGATACAGATTATGTAACATAATCACTACAGATGCCTCAGTTCAATTTAACTCACTTTTTTAAAAGTTTTTGTATTTCTAAACCACTACACTAAATTTGTGCTTTTTTTTTTTTTTAAATACCAATGTAGTGTCCTAGGGCAGCGCTTCTCAACTGGTCTGGCTCTGGGACCCACCATCACCCGGTAACAACAAGCTGCGACCCAAATCGGGGAAAATTTTAACTTCTCAGATGCATTTAATGACGAGATGGAGCAGTTTGAGCCTGAGATAGTTTACAGTATCACAGTTAAATGATAAAGGGAAATATTCCCTTTAACACTCAACTAGCTTCATCTTAATTAAAACACAAAAAGTGCATCTTAGGGTCACAAGGTAATACAACACGCATACAAATTCAGTAACTTCAGTCTTTTTTCACATACCCAACAGCATGCATGCACAAACTTGTAATAAAAAAGTCCAACTATCAACAAGGAGTTTCAAAAAGACTCAAATTTCCGCCATGCTCAATCAGCATTTGAAAACAAGCAAATAACTCCACAGGATTTTTCTGCCCACTGAAAAGGGGTCCGCGACCCACTTTTGGGTCCCGACCCACCAGTTGAGAATCACTGTCCTAGGGGACCCCAGCATGGAGTTGCAGCCCGGACACTTTAAACAGAACAGAGACAGATTAATATGTAAATGCAAAGCTGTAGCTTTCCTAAAGTATTAATAATCTGTGATTTTTCTCTTTACACTACATTAATGACATAACCATAGTGTTTTGAAATAAATTAACTTTTTGCTGTGATGGATGTGTTTCTACAAGTCAGCATTCCCCGTCTGTCTTCTCTTGTGTCCACTGGATGGAGCTGCTGTGATGCTGTCAGCACGGAGCAGGTTACCACATCCACCAGCAGATGGAGATAAATCAGTGACAGCAGGTTTAAAGAACGACTGCACTCATCACTGTGCTCTTACTGTTTGGTTTCACACAGATAATGCAGCATTTCAATAGCAAATCTTTTTCCTTAAAGGATCCTTTTTCCATGCAAGTGACGGACTGTATGATAACCCAAATAATGAATGCAGTACCTTCAGGAAATGTGTCTAAAATGAGCTATTTGAATGAATCAAGGGCAGATTATTTCCTGTGAAGATTAGATTTTATGCATCTGATGAAATTAATGAAATGCTGTCATATAGGACAACTATATGCATTTATTTGTTTTGTTGAAGTTGGCTTACACCACTTATAAACACAAAGGCCTCAGCGACCCCCAGGAGGCTCTGGTGACCCCTGGTGGGGGTCAGAATAAAGGCTCTCAGTAATTATTGATTCAAACATTTAAGTGATGAGTGCATTGATCCAATAGTACAACAATTTTTGATATGAATATATTAATATTAATATTCTGTGATGTGCTGTCTGCATATTTTACCAGAGTATCCTACACAGTGTCAGTACTGTACTGCATATTAATGCATTAATCACTCTATTTGTAAACCTTTTCAACCTGATAGTTTCAGACAAAGTTGTGAGCTTGTTTACTTGAACCTTGTGTATCATTATATTCAGTCATGCTAAAAGCAGCTAGGTCTGCTGTCATAAACTACATCTATAATTGTGAAAAGTTGCTCAGAATGCAGCCGGTATCAGATGGTGCAGACTGCTGAGGTGGTGCATCAAGGTAACCTATTGCTGCTATTTATCTGCTCTGCAGCTCAGCTGCCAGCCGGGTGCATCAGACAGTATGTTCACCGCGGACACTTGGCCGACCTTGGTGATGATTGATAGGAAATCCTGATTCATAAGTCCTCCACACACTCTGATGGGCAGCCATTCCTCACTCTGCGTATCACACAGCAGAGGGGATGAAATATGAAGTGGTACTATGTATTTTACAGAGACGGTGAATCTCTTCGCACTTTTCTCATGAAAAATGCTGATAATGTTTGGCTCTTAGTGCTTTGTAATAAACATTTTGGGTTGTTTTAAACAACTGTACATGTGATTAGGCACCACATAATGATGAATAAGCAGGTCCAACAATAAACAACCAAAGGCATGCTAATAAAAGACGCAGAGTGTATAGTATTGTATTACATTTATTTAATTATTATGATCTAACGTTTTCTAGTGATTGACACTAGACACTTTTTATGAGTCTAACCCTGATGTGAAACTTGAAAATGAACAGAAAATATTGGAACTCTTTATTGATCAAGTGGTGTCCAGTAGATCATCAGTATTGCAGCATGACCTGAAAACAGACAACATGACTTATTAATACATAGCATGTTTTATCCATGAATAAAATATAAGTGCAGTGCATGTCTGTGTCTCTGCAGACAGTCCCATCATGCACATGTGAGCTGTTACTGTAGCTAGATGAACTTACATCATTGAGCCACTCGCTGAAGGCAGAGATGCGAGTGAACACGGTGGGTTTCTTCACTTCATTGCAGGCGCGAGAGGAAACGAAGCTGGTCACACCGTGGACGTACCACCTGCCATCCTCACCCAAACAGTTGAGAGGACCGCCAGAGTCTCCCTGCGAGAGCGACATGAGCACAGTGTAAAGCAGCTGACCTTGTTTACAGCAGGCCTGACAGCTACAAGTTGATCATATTTTGCCCCACGCACATTGCATCCAGACACGTCGTCTCCTCCTGCACAGATCATGGTGCGCTTGACGTTGATGCCCCACCAGTCGCTGCGGCTGCACACACTGTGCTCCACCACAGGCAGCATGGCCTGCTGCAGCTTATCAGGCATGGGGCCGTGGGCTGAAACACGGAGAGGACACAGAGGCTCAACAACACACCAACACTCATAACACATTGCTCTTTTGAAAAGGAAATCCATTACTTTACAAAGTACTCAGCAATAAGTAAAGTAATCAGGTACATTTCTTAGCCCAGTCAAAGGTCCTTTATAGCAACTCCAAATATTCCACACACAATGTAGAGCAGAAGACTAGATTTACTTTAAAGGCATGCTGTGCAGGATTTCTGTGTATGGACTCAAAAAAGTATCCCCCCTGATTATAGCTTCACTTACTTTCATGTCTTTGTTATGCAATCAAACAACACAAGTTTGAGAGCAAAACTTTATACACTTTAATCAATAATAAATTACATTACCTGTCAATCACTTTCATTCAAAACAAAGAGCAGTCCCCTTTGCAGAGTGCAGTTTCCAACTACTGCTCGCATGTTCATGTTACAACTCATTTTCACCTATCTGAGCCTGAAGCACTCATTAATATTCCGCAGTAACAAAACACTGCAGTGATCTGCAGGAGGACAGGGGAGGACACAGGGACATTACTGTAAAGGTTGCCCCAGCCGGTGATGTAACACTCTTTCCCATGGGTGGGGATCTCTCCGGCCTCTGGAAGACAAGCCACTTCAATGCTGTCAGTCATGATGGGGGCCTTATCCAGTTTCAGCAGGGCCAGATCATTGCTGTAAGAAAACCATCAGAGTTAGAGTTTAAGCGAGCCAAGACCATTCATCCTGTTTTTATGGTCTTTACTGAACCTGAATTTGTTCAGGAATTACTTACTTATAGTACATGGGTAAATAGGCTACACTCATTTAATTGCTTTTACTTTATATTGCAGGTTGTGCTGCACTTTGCTTACAGGTGTAAATGAACAAACAGTGTTATTTATGCTTATTAAGGATTTCACTGGTGATACAGAGCAGAGGGCTCTATTGATTTGCAGGCAGAATAAACTTACCCATCAGCCACCATGTCAATGTCCCACTTGGGGTGGACAATGATGCGCATGATTTCAATGATCTGCTCCGTTCCCTCCTGCTGGCTCATGTCATGCTCTCCCAACACCACGCGGTACACATCTCCTGGCCTGTAACACACTTCATTTCAGATTACATTTGAATCATGCAGCATCTTTTTATACACTCGGCACCACACAGTGGTTATCTCGTGTTATTGTTAGTCACCAGATGCAGTGTCCAGCAGTCAGCACCCAGCGAGGTCCAACCAGAGTCCCTCCACAGGTGTGATGGAAACGGCTGCCATGCTTCACCTGCAGGGAGATCTGAGGAAAAAAAAGATAATTAGAATAAAAATTCTAAATAACAGTTAATACTAATAGTGAATAAAAATCATTGTGCTTACAGTACCTGCCAAGGCCAGCTATTGGGGCGAGCATCCTCTCCATTCACCACCCTGTTGGTGATGGGCTTGAAAGCAGGTGCACCACATCCAAAAACTACAAACACATCACATTTAGTACATGAACTCCATACAGCACTTCATCTTAATGTCTGACATTTGTACTTTGTAACAACTGTGCCATTTTTGTGTCCAGTTTGACACCTCCAGCTAAGCCACGCTACTCACCGTATGCTACCTGAAGCAGCAGGATGGCAAGTATCTGCATCATGGTGTCAGTCTGTAGATCCACACACACACTCTATCAACTCACTTCACTTCAGCTCTCTTATACCTCTGTCTGTCTGTCTGTCAACCCAAGCATGTTATTATCAGTGTCCACGGCTGATTGTAGCTGGGAAAAACTTCCTGTTCCACAGATGCATCAGTCAGTGTGCCAGGACACTGAAGTGTGCATGGAAACATTGTCAGTGTACATGTGATGTGTCTGTACAGATAATTTCCCAGTGCACCATTTTGCAATGGAATAGAATAAAATATATTGGAATATATAGGCTAAGTAAAAATATTCATGAAAGAAAATTAAACGTTCATAAGTAAGGATCCAAAAAGGCTTTAGCACAGGAAGAATGTGCCTGATAATGTTTTCCAAAGAATTCTTGAAAATTAACCAGACGTGTTGGAAGTAGACAGATGTAGCAAGACTTTAGTGTAAAAATACTAGTACAATGCTGCATTAATAAATATTAATGCATATATATTAATGCAGAACTTTAATAAAATGAAAGGACTTTAAACAAAAATGATATGTATAAAAAAAGACTGGATATGACCTGAAGTGGGAGACGTTTCAAAGGCAGTGTGCAGAAAACCCACAGGCAGCTCTTGAACATGTTCAGTGCTCTTGCACTGTTTAACATAAAAGGAAGTCTGTGCCGTTCTAT